>JARVZY010010578.1:0-82099 GCA_030686995.1 Artemisia argyi | reverse complement strand
ACTGAGGGTTTGGAGAATGGTCTTTTCTGATTAGGGTACCTATAGTCCTTAGAGAAATTACTATGGTTGACCCTATTTGTGTAGTCCCAAACTGGTTTGTTATCCCTTGGCTTATTTTCCCTGTGGCTATTATTTGCAGATCTGGTCTGTAGGTATTTGCTTAAGTATAATGAGTGATGACTACAGTCCTTAATCAAATGGTGAGGACTATAGCATACATAACAGACCTTGGGACCACTATTCTCAAATCCTTTTCCAAAAGGTTTTCTAAAAGTAGCAGCATTTTTAAAATATTTCCTTGGAGGTACTACTGAGTGATTAGCAGTACTTTGAAAAGTGTTTGAAGGTACTGCTTGTTTAGAAAACTTTGTCACATTTGCCCTAGGTGCTTCAACAGATTCTCCTAAAGACTCAGGTTTTGATTGACCTTGAAGCTTTTTCCTAAACTCTAGATTATCTACCCCATAACAAGAGACATCTTTCCTAGGTGGTTGAAAACTACCTGGGGGATTGGGAACTGCATTGTAACTCTTGTTATTCTTATATTCAGGGGGTGTTGGACTAGGATATTCCTCATCACTAGAAGTGTTGTCATCCAAGCTTATGAATTCTTCATCACTAGTTGAGGTATCTATTGTAAGATTTAGTTCCTTACTCTTAAATGGAATACCTTCTATGCTATCATTATCATAACCTAGACCAGTTTTAATGTTTGTTGTTCTTTGTTTTTCAACAAATTGAACATGTGACAGACCTGATGCATTCTAAAGAGCAAGTTTTTCTAACAGCTTATCTCTCTCATTAGTAACTTTCTCTAGGTCAGATACCTTACACCCTAGTTTCCATTCACTTAACTTTACTAGGTACTCTTGTTGCTTATATCTTTCAGCCCATGCTACTTCATTGTTTTCATGGGTTAATATTTTGGCTTCCATTGACTATAAAGTTAATTGGTAGCCAGCTATCTCAGACCTAGCCCTTTGAAATTTATCTCTTTCAGCTACATATTCACTAAGTAACTTTTGATACATATCATTGCATTTAGAACATACCTCAGAGATAGTGGATGAACTTGGTGAAGTAGCTAACAAAGCAAGCTGAACAGGATCTTCTTCAAATTCCATGCTCCAATCAAAACTTCCTAGACCATCTCTTGACTCCAAAGCAGCATATCCAGGCTCTTCATCAAAAGCTATACTCCAATCTTCCAATGCAACCATTAAGTAGGTTACTGGTTCATCATCAAACTCATTGGACAAATCAATCTCTGACAGATTCTCTTGAGCAACCAAAGCTTTTGGTCTTGGTTCAGTAATAGGAATCTCTTTTCTTTCAGTCTTGGGCTGTTCAATCATCTTGTTTGCTTGATACTTTGCAAATTTGCATTCCCTTGCAAAGTGACCAGTCCTTTGACAATTGAAACACTCAATTTTGGACTTATCAAATGTTATTCCCTGCTTAGCTTTGAAATTAATGCCTCTTCCTGTCTTATTCACAAACTTTTTGATCCTTGCAGTGAGCATGGCAACTTGCCATCTGATATCAATCTC
Organism: Artemisia argyi; assembly: GCA_030686995.1. Taxonomy (NCBI): domain Eukaryota; kingdom Viridiplantae; phylum Streptophyta; class Magnoliopsida; order Asterales; family Asteraceae; genus Artemisia; species Artemisia argyi. The sequence continues at coordinate 80,549 of JARVZY010010578.1, read as the reverse complement.
TTCCAAAGCGCATCATCTATTTGCAGGATATCTTCTTGATAGGTTACAGGTAGAGATGCTTGTTGAGCAAAGAATGAACATAGAACATCATCTGAGGTAGGGGTGTTTGATGGTGATGAAGTGGTAGTGACCATTGTTGTACATGGAAGCTGAGTTTCAGTCACAGTACTTTGAACACGGTAAGCAGTACCTTTATTAGAAGTACTGCTTTTGTTTTCAGAAGATACAAAAGCAATGTTTTGTGGTTTTTCATGTATGCTATAACCTGTAGTACCATTCATCTCATGCTCATACACCTTCAGATTGTTGTAGAGATCATCAAAGTCCATTGTGTCCAAACCAAATTGTCCTCTGATCATAGTAGCAACTACATGCCATGCTGATGGTAAGCTTCTTAAGAACTTCAAGTTAGCATCTTCAACTGATGCCTCAGCTCCATATAGTTCTAGCATACTTAGAAGACTTTGGAATCTTTCATAAGCAGAATCAAGACCTTCTCTTTCACCAACAGTGAAAGTTTCAAATTGTTGCTTCAGCAGATTCCAGTGCATCTTCTTGGAAGCATCATTACCTCCAAACTTTTTCATAATTGCAACCCATAGTTGTTTTGCATCCTGAGCATCATGAAACTTCAATAGGTGTCTATCAGAAATAGCAGACAGTAATATGTTGAGAGCTTTGTCTTGATTTCTCTTTATAGCAGCAGGGATGGTAGGTTTAGGTTGTCCTGGGAGCTCTACTGGTTCTTCAAGTATCATGTTGCCCATGACAATCACATCCCATAAAGCATGGTCTGTGATGGCAATGTACTGCCTCATCTTCATGGCCCCTAAGTCATATTCTCCCTTCTTAACCGTAGGGATTCTAACAGCAGTGATGGATGGAGCAGGTGCAGCCTCTGTCGACATCTTGAAGGTTTTATAGTAGAATCGGTTTAAAAGAGTATCTTCTTAATCAGAGTTTCCAACACAAGCTCTGATACCACTTGTTGGATCATTATACTCTGACCAAACTACTTGTAGCTTGTAAGGGTTTAATAATATTAATTAAACTTAACACTATTAATATTGAAACACTGTTTAACCTTGTAAAGTATGCGGAATCTACTAACACAAAGCTTAAGAAGAACTTTTATTTTAAACCAAACTTGAACCTGCTTAATTACACAGATTCACTAACAATCACTAACTATTATCGACTTTGTAAAGCTCTAGGACTCTTAGAAACTTTGACTAAAACTTCTAAAAACATATATCGACTAATTACCTCTTAAGGCTCCTTTTATAGATAACCTAAAGTCGGTTTACATAATTATCTTGAACGACAAGTAATTATCCCTAACACATTCTAGAATATTCATACAATATTACATAATAATCCTCTAAACAATATTGCACTTAAGTCCTTGTAAGTCCTTATTTACTTCGAAGTACTTTGAATGATCTTCATTAGGTAGCAGTACTTTGACTTTGACTTTGATCAGTATGTTGACATTAGCAGTACTTTGACAAATAGCAGTACTTTGATCTTTATATCCCAACAAAAAGTCTACGAAGCAATTATAAAGAAGGATTCCGAAATGGTCAAAAGAAAACGGGAGAAAAGCAAGTCAATCACCTTGAAAGCTAGAGAGGAATCTAGTAACGAAGATAGCTCATCTTCCGAAAGTGATGACGAAGAATACGCCATGGGCGTAAGAGATTTCTAGAAATTCTTCAAAAGGAGAGGAAGATTCGTAAGACAACCACATGATGAAAGGAAAACATTTCAAAAGAGTAAGGATGACAAGAATAACAAGAATGAAAGGAAATGTTTCAAGTGTGGTGATCCAAATCACCTCATTGGAAAATGTCCAATGATGACAAGAGATCAAAATCAAGGAGCATTTGTTTGAGGAGCTTGGAGTGATAGCGATGAAGATGAGAAAGAAACGACAAAGGAAGAGAAGTGTCTTATGGCGAAGACATCAAGTGAGGTACGTTCCAAAACCGAATATTTTGGTGATAAAAATTTATCATTAGATGAAAAAGACTTAGATAGTGAATATAATAGACTATGCAAATTAGGACAACAAGTAATGGCTAAAAACAAATCACAAAAATACATAAACAATCAATTGGAAAATGAAGTACTAGAACTAAAAATTAAAATACATCAACTTGAAAAAGGTAAGGAAATTTTTGAAGAATGTAAATCATGTCAAGAGCATAAAGGTGAAAACGAAATACTCAGGGAAGAAATTCGCAAATTTGATAAATTTAAAAATAGTAGTCCCTCACTTAGTAAAATAATAAGTATTCAAAGAGTATCCGGAGATAAAACCGGTTTAGGATTCAACTCAACCGAAGCTTCAACAAGCGAGATTAAAAATGTAAAATTTGAAAGTGAACTTAATGAACTAAAACCTCTAAAATCTAATCCTAAGTATATACTTATTAATGATAGAAAAATACTTCTTGCCAACAATGAAGAAGTAAAATCTTTTTATAAACCGTCTTTAAAAACCGAAGTAGGATCTTCTAAACCTAAGACAAGATCTAAAACTCCACCACCTAGAAAACCAAATAACTCTCATCCTAGGTCTAAAACACCTCAACCAAGAAGAAACCAAAATAGGCAAAACTACAATAACACTAGTAATCAAATGTGGAACTATCAACAAAGCTACAATCCTTGGGGTATACTACCACCTTTCATGCATCCTAGTCAAATGTTAAACATGTTTGGACCAAACAACTTTGGACCAAACCGGCAATGGGGACCGAATAGCTAGATCACATTCCTTGTGGCAATCTTGAAGTTTTCTCACCGTAGATTTTTTCAAAGTCTATATGTCATCTTGAAGATTTTGAAGATTTTTGCTGTAGACCGCCGGGTACGCCATTCTTTCACAACTCATTGCCATGCTTAGATAAATATGCTTTGTTTGATTACGTTGTTTGCATAGATATAATTTACTATTTTTCTTTCTTTGTTTGATCATATATATATATATATATATATATATATATATATATATATATATTCTTATACTTATTATATTACATATATATATACATGCTTGCACATAACCTAGTTACGTCATTAGTTGACTTTCTAGAACTCCAGGAAATTGTTCGTTATCGAACCCTTTCCTTCCCCCTCTTGTTACTTTTATACTTTTACGTTCAACACGAAAATCTCTTGTGTCCTCTTTTAGAAGACTCATGATGATGAAGGGATGTGAGTCAAGTGGATTATTATAAAGGAAGAACGCCTTCGCACGTGAACACTATGGATGAAACAAACTCCTTTCGCCGACTAAATTCTATCTTCGTTATCATCTCTCAAACCTCACCTATTAACCCACCATTCACTCACATTTACACTTATATATACATATATACACATATTCACATATTCCCGAACACATCTCAAACTCCACATCAACTTAACACTTTGATCATTTTATCCAAAATTGTCAAAGGTACATTTTAATTATCGAAACGTTAATTAAAAATTGTTAAGTACTTTATCATCGTGACAATAAACGCTTACGTATTTTTGATATATTATAAATCTAATTATATACATATAAATATGTTTGTTCCAGAAACTAAAACCGCGAAAATTAAAAATTCAAAGGGCGACCCCCTTAAAGATTAAGGGGACCGGCTTGTTATCGGGGGTGGTCCCCTTAATGTTTAAGGGGCCGGCCATCTGATACTTTAAAATTCATTTTCCACCTTAAATCTTTTGCCAAGCACTCCATTTGTTCATAATCTCCTCCCTCACCACTGCTGTGAATGAACCATAACAACCAAAATCACTTAAATCCTTCACCAAATAACCAATCCGGGTTTGTTTCGCAAGGGGCAAACGCTAACCAAACGTATAACAACATCTTTTGTAAGTTTTCCAACATACATTTCATCACATTTCATTCAATTTAGTGTCTAATCAATAATTCGGTATTTTGTTAAAATTTATTTTAATCCGAATTTTAGTGAAATAGAAGCTAGGAATTGAATAACCAAATGCTTCCCATAGGATTAGAATGAAGAATTGGAACTAAAACTTAGTATAACACATCATATTGTCAAAATGTTTAATCGTCCATAAACCCTTGTTGAATTTCATTTTTCAAAAAGCGCATTGTTGATATAAGTCTTAAAAACTAGTTAAAACTTACTACATTATATTAGTTTAATGTTTTAAACAATCAAAACATACTTTTCAATTCGTTATAAAATGGTTCATGAAGACAACATGGGCGTTTGGTTCATGAACAAATCAAAATTATATGTAGTTATTTAAAACTTAAAACTAGCTCATTAAACTTGTTAACACAATTCGAGTCAATAGATATCATCAAGATATATAATCAATATATTGATGTTTTAGGTAATATTCTTCTAGTTAAGGGAGCGTTTGGTTTATCTTGAAAAAGACATTTTGAAACCCAAAATTCATATTTTAACCTTTTAAACAAGTTTTATGCTAAGTCAAACTCTTAAGAAAAAGCAAGATATATAATCTAATATATATCTAGCCTAACTTCGAAATGAGTTATGATATCTAAAGTGATGTTTGGATAGTATTAATATTATATTGAACTTATTCCACAACTACACTTTGACATCATAAGATACATTCTAAACGAGTTTAAAATTAAAAAACAAGGAACATTGTGAAACTACTTCATAGGATATTTTGTTTTTGGTCGAAGTAGAATTCCGTTCCACATATATTGCATATAATTATATATATATATATATATATATATATATATATATATATATATATACATACATATATATATATATACATACATATATATATATATACATATATATATATATATATACATATATATATATATATATACATATATATATATATATATATATATATATATATATATATATATATATATATATATATATATATATATGTATATATATATATCTATATATGTATATATATATATATATGTATATATATATAACATATGCATGATACTTGTTTTTGTCTTAATTTTATTTTTGTTGTTATATTGTTTAGGTGAAAATGCCTAAGACCACGGTTGGTGATGTCTCCAAAACCAAACAATACATTCCAAATATTTCCTCTACTCCCGGCATGTCTCCTTCGGTTGCATGTTTCTATCGTCCCATTGAAAATAGAAACATTCACGAAGGAAGAATTGTCGATCCATCTTTCTATGAATCTGATCAAACCGAACGAATGTTCTCTAATATTCGTTTTGAATGTCTTTACCAAATCAGCAAACCAATCAATCCTCGTTTTATCCTCGACTTCTATATCCAAGTGACGGTGCAAACTGATCCCTATGGCCATCTCCTTATTTCTTTCATGATCCAAAATCAATTCATCACTCTTACTCTTGCTCAGTTTAGAAAAATTCTTAGAATCCCATACAACAGCCAAGCCGTATTCCCAAATAAATGGGATCTTTCATCACTTGAAAGAAATCGTCCTCAGGATGGCCCATACTATTCTGAGGTTCCTAGTCCTGAAGACATTCGTCGACTGCTTGAACTAGAACGTGGTACGACTAGTCGCAAAATCAAGTCGAAGAATGTCGATATTCATCCAAATCAAATTCTTCTCAAAGAGCTAAGCCCCGATATGAAAAAGTGGGAAGAACTCATTCGCGAGAATGCGTTTGGTACTGGTGGTCATCGTGATCATGCCACGGCAAGCATTGCCCACAAGTTATATTGTGTAGTTGCTGAAGAGAACAACAATTTGGCTTATCTTTTTGTTCATCGAATCATGTCCGCCAAAACCAATCCAAATGCCAACCTTCCTTACGATATGGTCCTTACACGACTTTATGGTTATGTCATGGAACATTACCCACATCTTCAAAGAGATTACTATGTGCAAATCCATCCCACTTTGAACCAACTTACTCTTGTTCGTACTCGTCGTTCTCGAAGTGACAAAGGAAAATCTCGTGGTCCTTTGTTTTCTATGCCTCGTGGGTCTACATCTCATCGTGACAATGATGATGATGAGGAGGAAGACACCTCACGTGTTAGTACTCCATCCCCCACGGCCTTTGTTGATAATCTTCTTGATCTTGACTATACCGATTATCAAATTCCTCTTCCTCATGAACGTACCGATGAACTTCTCTTCACTCGTTCAAACGTCCATTATCAACCAACAACAACAAATGCATGAAGAAGTTCGAGGAGGATTCTAGTCCGTTGGAAAGATGTTCAGAAAGATTATGGGCAAGAAGAAGAAGTAGAGTTATTGATGTATTGCTACTTAACATTATTATTACTCTATTAGACATTTGTATGGTGTGTTATTTGTCTGATTTATTCGGAAATACTTGTGTTATTTCTTGTTTATTTCTTGGATGATGCTTAGGCTTTAACTATTATCATGCTACTATCTTCATCATATTTTAATTCTATGCTATGTTTCTTTTAAATTTAGGTTATAATATATTTGTTTGCATGCATGATTTGTTTATATATATTTATATCTCATCATTCCTAGAGTATATGCTTCAAATAGAGCTTGCTGGAAACACACACTTGAAAAACCACCCATTTCTGCAAATATTTGGTTTCTAGTCGACTGGGAAAACACCAGATGGGCGGCCCCTTAATTTTCCTTGGCGGTCCCCTTAATTATTAAGGGGCCGGCCTACAATTAAGGGGACCGGCCATCTGGAACTGGATTTACTGTTTTCTTTTGCATCTTGTGAACTCTTTCTCTAGTATCAGCTACCATTTCCTATTTTAACCCAACTGATTTTAGAATCTCATTTAACCATTTCAAAAACATACCTTAATAAACCATTTCCATACTATAAATTACCTCCAAATCACCAATCTTCATCTCATCATTCTTCATCTAAACCATCATGTCTCCACCAAGCACCTCAAACTCTAAGGCCTCTAAGAAACAAAAGCTTGTCATTATCCCTCCAAAACAACTCTTCATTGACTTAACAAATGAAGACAATACTACTCCATCACCTCTTCCTAAATGCTCATCTCCAAGTGTACCTAATGCACCATCCAAAACACCTTCCACTCATGGAACTTCCTCATCCTCCATACCTTCAACCTCCTCAATCAATGATTACATCAATTCACACTTATCATCACCACAAGCATCATCACCACATCCTACACAAGAACCTATCTCCACCCATCTTACCATCTCACTTTCACCAATAACACCACTTGATGCTCATATCTCATCCCCACCAATTACACCACCATTCTTTGTCAATCCCGTACCTTGCAGATTACTTGAATCCCATGGTGATACTTGTCTTTGTTGCATCCACAACCGAACCATAATCTTTGGTCTTAGAGATGAAATTCAATATATGTTTTCATATATTGAACATTTGCTTACTAACCCACCACCACCAACTCCACCATCCTCACCCATTATTCCCCCACCACAATTCTCACCCATTTCTCCACCATCACCATCATGCTCTCCAAATTAAGCATATGATATGCTTAATTAATAAAGCCTTTACCACCCTTTTGCTTGCAAGCTCTATGAAGTCCATGTACTCTTTACATGATGGAATATAATTCTAGTTGTTAGTTTATGTAGTAGCTATCCTATTTGTAATCTTTCTTTATGCTACTTGTATTGTTGTGTTTTGACACAACTTTTTCTTTACCATGAATGCTTCTTTTTAATCATGCTTATTCTTGTCACCTTACATATATTTGTATGTGTATACTTGTGCTTCTGATATTTTTGTCTTGCAAGCATTCCATAGCTCGTCTCCTTGGTGCCTCCAAACGAGGGGGAGTACACATCAAGGGGGAGCTTTCATCCCGACAAATATTCACGATTGAAATTTATCGGCATAACCTTTTTGATTCTACAAAAAGGGGGAGAAGTAAATATAAACTCACAAAAATATTTGTTTAAAAACTAAATTTTGAGTTAATGAGTTTAAGTTTTGTAATCATCAAAAAGGGGGAGATTGTTGATATAAATAATGTTTCAAAACGTTATTAATATTCCTCAATAACTCTATGTTTTGATAATCACAAAATGTAAACTAAATTAAGTCAAGATTATGACATAAACAAGTATTTAGTAACAAATATTTACTTCTACAACTAATATCACTTAAGGTATGCATAAACTAAACATCTTATGCATTACATGATCAAAGGAAGCCTTGTCTTAACACATAACATTTTATAAAATGATTTTAACATTATATATATATTAGTAAATCATTTTTGGTATTGTTTTATTAAACTACAAAGATGTGATTTCAAATTTCCAACCAAAAAGGGCAAATTTTATCCAGAAAAACCTTCCCACAAATGGACAAGAAAATCCAATGTTCTGGAGGGGCGGCCCCCTTAATTCCTAAGGCGGCCCCCTTAATTATTAAGGGGACCGACCCCTAATTAAGGGGACCGGCCACGCTCCAGAACAGTAAATTTTTCCCCTATAAATACTGGTTCATTCCACATAATTTTCTCACCTTTTTGCACTTAAAACTTTCTGATCTAACCTTCTTTCCTATCCCAAAAATCCTTTGATCATATAATTCATAAGTCTTTGTTTCTAAGTGATCCAAAGCTTCATCCACTCAAGTGCAAGAAGAAGAACACTCCTATACATCCATTAAAATGTAGTAGTGTATTGACTAGCTAGTTTCAACTTGTAGTAGTGCTAGTTATTTGTAAAGTGTTGTGAGAACTTGTTGATTGTAGATACTAGGTGTGTTGTAAAGTAGTATAGTAGTTGTGATTTAGTTTTGCATATAAGGAGGTGTGAAGTAGATAAGAAGAAAAGGTGTGAAGCTTGCTTGAAGAAGTTGTGAAGGTGTGAAGTCTAGAAGAAGTTGTGAGATTATTTCTAGCTACGATTAGAACTCGAAATTTAGCTTAGTGTCGTTAATAGGTGTAAGCTAAGGTGTGTAAGGTTTCTCCACCATAAGGAGTTTGTTGACATAGTGAAGAAAACTCTCGGGGAGTGGAGTAGGGCAAGGAAGGTGTCCTTGTAGCCGAACCACTATAAATTCGCGTGTTGAGGTTTGATCTTTCTAACTCTATCTTTTCTTCGTTCTATTTCAATACTTTCATTATTAGATTAGACTTGCTTGTATTGGCTGTTGCTTGAATTCATGTAAGATCGAATCGAAAGTTTTTATAAGCTACAAAACATTTTGGAAATAAATTTAAATAGAGGAAAATAGGAAAATGGGAGCTAGAAGTTATTACACAAGTAACTTCCATGAGTAGTGTTAGCATCAAACTTGTAATTAAGCTATGACTTCGTTTTTACGCTTAGCACGGGAACTCGTGAAAAATCTGGGACGATGAATTCTATCTGTATGGACACTTTTCTAGGAGCCGTGTTTCGTACTCCGTGACCCAGAACGTTATTGAAAAATGATGAAAGTCAAACATCCCGTCACACAATAAGTGTAAAAAGTACGTAAATATTAGAGTATGAAATAAAGTTGAAAAACGGAGCGTTCTTAGGAATAAATGATTCTGTACTCTCTTTTGAACATTTTGATACTTCTTCAATGTTAGTAAAAAGAGTTATGAAAGTTATTTATCTCGTAGGGCGTGAATTGATCCCACTACGTGAGGACACGACAATACCTTAGTCTTGGGGATTTGGTGTGTGCTTATTCACAAACCTTTTTTTGCCAAATTAAGACCAAAACAGACACAAACTAACCACAATTGCCAAAGATATTGTACTTTTGCGTTTGTGATCGTGCAGGAACGGATATATCAGAAACAGACAAAAATCAGGCCAAAAAGGACAAAAACGAGCACGAGTTTGGAAAATGTGTTAAAAGCCAGAGCCAGGGAAACAAATTACCAGTTTGGGAGCTCAAATTCTCAAAATGAACCTTGGAGAATAACAGAAAGCCAGAAACGGTCTTTGGAACAAGTTTTCAAGAATTGGCGAAATTGGCCCCTTAACTTTGCAAATTGGCAAAATCAGTCCCCGGGTTTTTTAATTTTGGGAAATATACAACAAAGGTCCTTGTGGAATTTAAAATTGGCAAATAAGGTCCTTGGGATAACTTTGGGATGTTGGCAAGTTTGGTCCTCAAGTTTTGGTAAATTACATTTATGGTCCTTGTGATATTCCAAGTAAACCAAACGGACCTAATGTATTACTAACCCACTACCAACCCCTTATACCTCCAATCCAGTCCACCATTTTCAACAATCCACTACACACCAAGCCCATTTGCCACCCAAGCCCAACTCCAAATAATAAAACACACACCCCGTTTTTTATTTATGCAGGGTCAATGATGGTCAAACCCAACTCCCTCCCACTCACTTCCCACTCACCTGCAAACATCAACAACCCTCCATCATCACCACCTCTGCACTAACTCTGTCACACTCAACCCCCCTCCTCCCCCTAGCTACTCCAAACAAACACCAAGTCCAAAGTAATCCCACTGGCACAAGTTTTACAGGCTAAATAGCCAAAAAACCATTTTACTGCCAAATCCTTCAAATGGTCAATATCAAATTTCTCTCATCCAAAGTCCAAAATTAGTGCTGGGAAAAGACAAATGGGTGCCCTAAACCCTAATTCTTCAATATAAAAGGAGCATGGAAGCTGGAACGCAGGAGAGTAGTCTTTTAGCTTATTTTTATGTCGACTTGAATGATTTTCCCATTTCTAGTGTAATATTTTGCTTTCAATTGTTGTATTAGTCCTTACCAGTGTATTACAAACTCATTTCAAGCATTGAATTGAACTTTGTCAGTTGAAATCACAATTGGCCATTTCTTAGTGCAAAATTTCATGTTAAGATAAATGTTGTCAAAAGTTGAAACTCAGTTATATTTCAAGCTTATCTAAGCTTACTTACAAGCTCTCATAAGATTCTTGAGCATTAAAATCAGTTTAGCTTCAAAATCCAAAAATTCTCAAAAATTCAAAATAAATATAGCAAAATTCAAAAATCAGCTGATATAAAGAAGGAGATATGGAGTAGCACAAATAATGTATGGTCTTGGTTTAGTAGCCTTGCGGAAGGCATTAGGACAGGAAATTTGGTCTTGGTTCTTGATTTAAGCTTGGATGGCATGTTGTAAGCTCATTTTTCCTTTTTTGCCATCTATTGTATACACTGCTCTTACTTGTGTTTAATTATATTTTATGTTTATTTAAGTGTCATGGAGTAATTTGATGTTGTTATGATCTCAATTGTTCATGTGATCTATTGTTGCTCAAGTTTCTCATCTAAACTGCCTTTTAGTTTGATTATTGAATTCATGAGTTTTGTTGTTTAGATTGTGGTTTCTGTGGTTCTTTAGTCTTAATACATCTTTATAAGTACTTATAATTCAGAAACATAGTCTAAGTCAGTCTTCTTTATTGAAAATCTCCATTCCACCTTCTAAAAGGGGTGTTTGGTTCAGTAGGTTTTTGGGTGTTTTTGCTCATGTTTATTGTCAACTGTGTTTGTAACATCTCAGTTTAGACTAATGTAGCATGTTAAAGTCACTAAATACAGGTCTTTTACATTTAAAAGTCAAAACCCCTTGTGAGCTCATTTCTGCTTCAGTAAGATAGGATATAGTTTCTACTGCCTTATCTTATGTTGTATGCAGGATTTCTATGTTTGCTTGCATGTTTCCACTAACATTTTGTTGCTAAATTCCATCGATCGATTCTCGAGTGTCCTCATCAAGGGGCAGCACTAAGCTAGGGGGAGTCATCATGATGCCGTGGACTTCTTTGTTTCTACGAAGCCTTTTTTATTCTATAAAAAGGGGGAGAACAAAACGAAACTCGTTTCAAAACTCATTAATGCCTAGTTTTATCTAAAATGAGTTTATATTTTGTAATCATCAAAAAGGGGGAGATTGTTAATACAAATAATGTCAAAAACGTCATTTAAATTAATCGTTCTTTACTAGTTTTGATAATAACAAAATATAAACACACGTTACGTAAAACTACGACTAATAAGTTTTTAATCGATAGGACTCATTTTCATCTCCGACATCACTTAAGGTATGAACAAATATGTACCAACTTGTGTATGTGATCAAAGGACTTATTTCTTATCTAGACTTTACATTTTCATGACACAAAATTTTTTTACAAAAGTATTTTTGTATAATTTAAGGAAATGTTTTGTTAAGAAAATGCTTTCAAATTTAAATTACATAATAGCCATATTTCCTGCTCAAAACTGACAAGAAGTTTTCACCACGTAAGGACAAAATTCGGAGCGTATGTCAGGAAGATCCCTTAACTAGGCCGGTGGTCCCTTAGCGATAAAGGACCGTCTGGTATTTATGGGACCCTCGCCTCTCTCCTGGCGTTTATAAATACAAAAATGTTTTCTTCCATAAACCTTCACCTCTTATGCACTAAAAGCTTATGTATTCCGAAATACTTTCCAAAACATATTCTTTGATCACATTATCGGGTTCTAGTTGTTTACAAGTGATCACACACATCATTCCTCTAAAGTGCAAGAGAAGAACATTCGTTGTTATCAAGAGACGAAGTGTTGAAGAAGAGTCACTCTCATCTTGGTTCTATTATTATTTATATTCATTGTTTCGTGTATGTAATAGGACTTGAGTGCAAGTCTTATATTGTGTATTGTGTTTTTATCGTGCCATCATGTTGGTACGAGGTGTGAAGCCACGTGAGTTTTTGATAGATTGGTTCTAGCTAGGATTAGGACTCAACATTCCGCTTAGTGTCGTTAAACTTGGTATAAGCTTGTGTAAGGTTTGTTCCGCCATAAGGGAGCGTGTTGATATAGTGTGTAGAAACGTAGAGGGGAGGGGTGAATACGTTTCTGTTTAAAACTTAAACTATTTAATATCAAAATTCCGATCAAGCGTGACTAAATATGAATAGTTGTTATGTCATTCATAACAAACATATAAGTCACTTATTAACAAGTATGCAAGCAATCACATAAACTTAAAAACAATACAAGGTTTAAACTTTTTTAGCTGATTCTTATTATACTGGGGACGATCCCTAATATATGCTGATGGTCCCTTAAATGTTGGGGGACTGTCCCTATATAAAGGACCGCCGCCAGTGGGCTGTTTATTTTGTGTGATTAAATTTTCTTTTGTATTACGTTTCTAAGTTAACTAGTTAATATCACAAACATATACACACCAAGGCACACAAACATAAATGTAATGCAAGTATAGAAAGTAAAGAGAAAGGAAGAGAAAACGCAAACCGGACACGATGATTTATAGTGGTTCGGCACGAAGCACCTCTTCGTCCTACTCCACTCCCTGAGTACCATACTCGAGAGTTACTTCACTAATCAACACGCTCCCTTTAGGTGGAACAAACCGTACACAAGCTTACACCAAGTTTAACGACACTAAGCGGAATGTCGAGTCCTAATCCACAAGAACAAGCACTCTTGTCCCACTTAGATCGACACATGATCCAATCTTAACACGAACGAGCACTCCCGTTCACTTGAACCTTCACTTGATTCAAGCCTTCACATTACGACACACTTGGATCTTCACCCAATCCAAGCCTTCTCACGAGACACACTTAGATCATTACCCGATCCAAGTATTCACATACCGACTCAACTAAATCCTAACCTACACATTAGGACATCACTCTCCTCACAAAAAATACATCAACTAATATAGTTACAAGACTTTTTGGATGTACATCACCTATACCCATAACACTTGTTACGTTTGTGTGTGGACACCTATAACACTTCAATTCTTGACAACTTCGAGTGTTCTTCTCTTGCACATGATGTAGTGGATGACAGGATCACTTATAAACACATACCAAAGAGTTACATTGATCAAAGAATGAAAAGGAAAGACTAGGGAATTTTTGTGTAAAGAGGATCAGTTTTTCTGATTAAAATGGGTCGGTATTTATAGACTGCTCGAGGAGCATGGATGGTCCTTTAAAGTTTCCATGGTCCAACGGTCCCTTATATTTAAGGTACCGTCCTGATAGTTTTTGTCCTTTAGTGGTGAAACGTTACCTGGTGAAATTTTATCTGATTAGGGCGGGAAATGAGGCTGTTTGGGCATTTTGAATTTCAAATTCAAATTTATTTTTCTTATTAAAACATTTCTTTATAAATACAAAAATAATTTGTCTAGTTTATTTTTGTAAAAATGTTTTGTCACATTTATAAAATGTAAGGATATTAAGGACAAAAGGTTTTTTTTTATCACTTAACAAAGTTGGTAAAGTGTTTGTACATACCTAAAGTGATGTCGAGAGACGTTGATGTGTGAATGAGTAACTTGTGCACTTTACATTATGTATTACAAGTTACGTGTCTATCATCATTAAAATATAAAGACATTGTATAGATTAAATGTGGTAATGTTTGCACTAACAATATCCCCCTTTTTGATGATGACAAATATGTAAAGTGTAAGTCATAGTAAAGTGTAGAAGTTACTAGTTTACACTCCTCTCTCCCCCTTTTGTCGAAGCAAAAAGGTTTCGCCAATGTTGAGGTAGACCTTGAGCTTGAGAGAGCAACTTGAGAAGATAACTTTAGAGGAAAATCTTGAGCATATGGAATGAGAGATGATCCCCGAACGTATTAGACTATCCCGGCCCCCATCATTTAAAGAATTGAGCGTGCGTCATCCTAGTGAAGCCTTGCTCCTACCGCCATGATTTAACCAACTCCGAACTAAGTACCCAACTACTTCCGAGCTCCCCCTAGCTCATTGCATCCCTAGTTTGACACTTGCGAATGCTCCTCCTTGGTGTATGCTCAAAACTAGTTTTGGCTACCAAAGAATCGAGTAATGAAGTAATGCTACAAAACAAAGTTAGTAGAAAAATGCACATATATAATAATGATATATATAGTAAGACATGCATGATTCAAATATGATTATTCTAAAGCATGGCATGAGAGGGATTGAAACTAAACATGTAATAGTTGATTAACACAACATTCTCTAACATCTTCCAAGATAAGTGTCTAGTGTCTAGGTGATATGGGATGAGGATGATATGCTCCTAGATATGAATGAAGATGACTCTCTAATAGTGGAGAGTGATGAACCGAAATGAAGAGAGTATGTATTGAGCTAAAGTTTGGCAAGGATGGTGTGAAGATGAGACGGAAGATCGGAGACTTCATAATTGAAGTTGGTGGTTATAGATGTGTGTGTGGGGATAATGAAAGGAATGTTTGCATTTACAATGAGTGAGGAAAGGATTCAACGGAATACGAGCATCCTTAAAAGGGCATCGTCTAATAGATCGACGGAATGGGAGACATAAAAGATGTAAATGGGACAAAGGAAGAGGGATGATACTATGGACTCTTACGAAGGAGTTTTTGAAGGAATTATCATGGGTGGTACCAATTATATTGGATTCGTCATTGGAGGTGGATATGTTGATGACAATGAGTGTTATTGAGGATTGAGGTTAGGATAATGGATGATTAGGAATCATGGAATTTTCAGGTGTTTTGTTTGTTGACGACCGAAGGTGGATATGTGAAATGAGGTGGTGATGACTCGAAAACACTTAAAGCTTGGATATCTTCTTTGTGTTTTTCACTTGCTAGAAAGTGGAAAAGACGCATTTCATAATGAAATTCACTTAGATATGTGACATGAGATGGTGATGACTTGACAACACTTGAAGCTTGGATATCTTCTTTTTGTTCTTCACTTGCTAGAAAGTGGAAAAGACGCATTTCATAATGAAATTCACTTAACTTTTGACAATATAGACAAATATGTCAATGAGTGTATGGATATGAAGATTGCCCTTTGTTTCAATGAGTGACACAAGGGTGAACATAGGTTTATGTATTATGAAAGGTGGATTGACCTTAATGGGGTAGGTTGTGGTGGTGATGACACACTTGTTTGGTTACATGGTGGAATCTTCCTGTGAAGATGACGGTCCTTTAACAATAAGGGACCGCGGTCACTAAGGTTCCGAGTCTCTCCAGTTTCTGTTTTTCCCGGATTTAAGGATGGAAATTATCAAATGATTAAGGGATGGTTTAGGTAATAAGGCGGGATTGTGACACTAGACACCCTAAAGGAAGATTCGATCTAGTGAGAGAAGAAATAATTCGGGTTGCATAATAATCAAATAATTAAGCATGTAAATCATTTAAACATGCATCACATTATAGTCAAAGATATCAACGTGCAAGACTATATGACATCTAAGAGGTTATCAAGATCGACATAGTGTGGTGCACAAATCACACGTAAGTCATGTAAAGAGATACATACAAAACATGATTTACTATGAATTCAAGCATTGAGTAAAACATGTTGACATTTACCACATAAGAGCATGTATCATGGACATATATCAAGAATATGACATTAGAAAAAGCTAAATTAAAGCATGATCTTTCTAATGAACATGCGTTCAATAATTAAGCAAGTAGGCATTGAGCATTTAAGGAGGCATGAAGACATTTAATCATATAAGTGCAAGATGTTGTTTACACATATTAAACACATATATCCAAGTAATCTAGGTTTGTCAAGAAGAATCCTGACTACTACTTGTTTAAAGTGCACTTCTAACGGGAGACAAAGATCATCCAGGTAAAACATCTTTAGTTAAATGTAGGAATGGAAATTTTTCAATTTAGAGAATGGATATGAGACTATTACTAGTGGTGCTCAATTAAGGCTAAACATGACCATTTTTACGGGTTTACCACAAACCCAACTTCTCTCCAGAAGCAATTCAACCGTTAGGTTAAATTGAATTTCTAGTGCAATAGGTCCTCCAGTAGCCATTCTAATATTAGAAGAATTGGAATTCCTATATTTTTCCATTGAAGTTTTCCAAATATGAAATTAGCCGATTCCGCTAATACATGTCCTAACCATATTTTAAAGGCCGGTTAATGAAGACAACTTGTCTTACACAAAATCCTTACAAAAGCAAGCACAATGTTTTAAATATGTGTTTAAGATTTGGAGGTTGCTTGGTTTCGATGGTGTATTACATGACCTTATAGGTAACATCTTTGAGTTGTTATTTAAACATGTTTTCGTTTCAAGAATACTTCATAGTATATCTTGAATAAGAGATTCTAATTATGGTTACTTGCCTTAATAGAACTTGTAATGTTTTACGTTTTATCATTAAAGGAATAAATATTGTATCTTTTAACAAATATGCTTCTTTAAAATGATAAACTTTTCACTCTTATTAGTTGCTTATGCAATGGCACACGTTGTATTAGGTTTCTTCCAAAATCTAATATCCTACATTTTCCAAGCAAGTTATCTTGTAACATAACCATTCATGTTACAAAGGAAGTGGAATGTATATGATATAAATTATCCTTTTTAAATACATGTTATCTTGTTTTAGATTAATAATGTATTATGTGTGACCTTTTTATTCAACATGTGATTTTGAGTCTAAACTCGTTCATGAGCAAAGTCTAAATATGTTGTTTGTTTGCTCGTGTTTGATTTTTCGTAAATGACACATTTACAAATTGTGTTGCAATGTAAATTGCTATAATATTTTGGATGAAACGTCCAAGTTGTCAATCCTACTTCTTTGTGTATTTTAATCATCTTTTAGATATATCTATACTCCCTTATAAAACACCAATATCCCCAACCATAACCCAACCATCCCATTTTAAGATTCAGACTCCCAAACCAAGATCCAACCCTTAATTTGCACACACCAAACCAACATACAAGCCTAAAAAAAATTCCAAACCAACAAAAACAAATATACCCACCATACAAACAAAGAACCACATCCACCCTATGTCTGGTCCACCTTAACACACACTAAAAAACACTCTCATCCTAAAACTAAAAAACACTCTCATCCTAAAACTAAAAAACACTCTATCACATCTCTATCCACCACCACCCTCATCACCAATGAAATCCACACTATCAAGACATACCACTACCAAGTCCTACCACCTCAGAAAACCCTACCACCAATCATAATGAAATGTACTTTTTTTTTCATTTTTAGAGGCTCTTTTATTTAGTTTTTAAGGTATTTTATATAGGTCTAAAGTTTTGTTATATAGATCTATCTTTATTTTATATAGATCTACATTTTTGCAGTTTTGTTTAGAATTTGAAGGTTATAACATTTTTTCATAAATTTGCAGCCGCCTCCACCATCGCTGCTGTCCCGCCGCTGTGTCTCTGCTGTCTCACCAGAAATAGTAGTTTTAGCTGATGCTTGTGTTGCTGTAATATGTATAAGTGTTTTGAGGTTTTTGTTAGAAAAGATATATGTTTTTTTTTTCACGTTTTGAAGGTATTTTTTTTTATAGATATATACATTTTTTTATGTATTGATGTTTTCTTTATAGTTTAATGTAGATCTGTTTTTTTTTTTTTTTTAATTTTTTTTTTATTAATATTATTTTGTATTTTAATATAAATTAAATCTAATTTTTTTTTTCTAATCTGTAATTTATTGAGTTTTTATAGAAATCAGATTTTCTTGCACAATTTCTTTTTGCAGATACGTTGCTGCCCGCTGTTATCTTTGCCGGCAACAAATATGGTAAAGTTGTGGTTGGCACAAAAGTTTATGTTTCTAGCTTGATTGTTAACCTTTTTTTCTAAATAATACAGTAAGAATTGGAACTATTGTAAAAAGTCAAAAAGTTGAAGTTTTTAAACAATGGTTTAGCGGACTGGCTAATATTCAAAAAGTCAAAAAGTTGAAGTTTTTAAACAATTGGAACTATTGTAAAAAGTCAAAAAGTTGAAGATAATAAATTCTAACCACATTTACTTTCCCAAATCTACCAAGACGGATAGAAGTTAATAACCTTCATAAATACCCTTGACTTTGACTTTTCCTATAAATAGGGCTTGGCTTAACACATAACTTCATCAAAACTTTTCTTCATTATCACAAAACATATATTTACCATGAGCCACTTTCCAATAATCAACATCTCTTCAGATGAATCTTCTGATTCTGAACAAGAGTCTTCAGGATGGAGTGGCTATTTTCCACCTTGTGCATCAACTTCAACTTCAAGAAAGTCAAAGAAGAAACTTCCAGCTCTAGAGTTCTATGATGATCAGCCACACACCCTGTCCAAGAAGTTACCACAAGAACTTACACAAGCCTTGGAATCAGCTGTGAAAAACATGAATTGGACTGACCAAAAGAAGTTTTCAAGACCAGAAAAACCTCCAAAGTAAGTGCTTGGCCTTGCTTGCCCAAGAAAGCAATCATCTTTTGAGGACAAGAGAAAGATTGCTCAGAAGACAAAGCATGATTATCAGGGAAAGGGAAAAAGGCTAATGGAGTAGATGGTGTAGGATGTAGTTTGTTTAGGGTTTGTCTTTGGTTGTTTTGATGATGTGACTTGTACTTGTAACTCCTTTGAACATGAATAAAACTACTCTTCCTGTTTAATGATACATGTAGCCTCCCTTTAAATAATGACTAGATACTAATGCCTCCCCTCAAATGTAGCTTAATTATTTATCATTCCAATACTCACCACTAAATGGTTAAATCTTGAAACATCAAAGCCCTTTGTGAGTAGATCTGCTACATTATCATCTGTGTGAACTTTAACCACATTTATGAGTTTGTGCTCATAACAATCTCTGATAATGTGATGCCTAATCTGAATGTGCTTGGTCTTTGAATGATAGATGATGCGTGGGAATTGCACCCTCACAAAAGGGTTTACCTCTCAAGGAATCTTGAGAAGCTTACAACCCCCACCAGGAAGTGTACCTGATCATTGTAGTATAGTATAGTGACAAGTACCGGGGGATTGATCGTTCAACTCAGGAATAGTGTCATTAGGATTAGAAAGCCTACTAAACTAGGTCTAAAGGTGAAGGATGATTCTTTTTGTATTTTTATAATTTTATGAAAGCAAGTAAAATCTCGGGTTTTGAAGGAGTGGGCAGAATTAGTTGCTAGCCAACTAACCCAATTTATCTAAAGATGCAATCAAAATAAAATAAAAGAAATGAAAATAAAACTATTTATACTAATGTGGTGGTGACAATAATGAGGAAAATTGTGTTTACTTAGATTTCATTACTCCCTTGATATCTTTTACAGGTTGATAGCTTCTTACAATTGCATGGATGACGGGTCATATTCCTTAATACTAGTCGTAGGGCCGTGTACAATATTCCCTAACTCTATAGGATCCTACTTCACTCCTATGTCGAGCCATTAGAAGCTCCTAACATGGGATCATTAGAATTCTCCTACGCATTAAATACAACCAAAAATCGTAGTACACCTCCGATCATGTTTCTTAAGACGTTCAAGCAAGTTACCAATGGAAGTATGCCAATTTTCTTAAGCCTAACATCAAATACAATCATCCGTAACAATTATAAACAAACAATCAACCCATAATTAACATCTAGGTTTCACTACATCTAAGCAAACACAAGGGAAATCTAGCCTAGCATGTTAAATAGAAGACAAATGTAAGATACAATCAAACAACACATAGACATATTGATTGATTTGAAAGAGTACTTATCTCTAATTGAACATGAAGGATTCAAAGGGTTGAAACCCTTGAATAAGCTGGAAAATTCGACCTAGGGATTTTTCCCCCAAAGTTGCACACTAATGAATAAAATTTGGAAAACTATATATAGATTTTCCAAGGTGACGGCGTCATGTGTTAATTTGTGATGCCGTCAACTCGCCGCCATAATGAAATCGTAATGCCTAGATCTGCTTGTGACGCCGTCATGTGTATTTTACTTCTGGGCCGTCACCAATACTTGGACCATGATGGCCTTGGGTGACGCCGTCATCTCCTATGCACAAAACTCTCTGGATCGTCACATGTATTTTCCACTTCCACCTCTTTTGTAACTCTTGACGCCGTCATGTGGAGAGTTGTGACGCCATCAGGTACTGTTCCCAGCAAGGAAAATTGAGACTTTGCAGTTTTCTTCACTTTTATGCTCCAAAAACGTCCAAAATTCTTCCTTTTCTAGATTTCTCTCCAAAAGTACCTAAAATGACAAAAGGAACGATTTAGCGCAATATTTGATCAAATAATCTCGAATTCGGGCTTAAATGACCCCTTAAAAGCGGTTCACTTTTCGCCTCATCAAATACCCTTACACTTGAGATTTGCTTGTCCTCAAGCAAATGCGCTTTTATTCTAATCAAAATACAAGTTAGGGGTCATTTAACACTAATATAGAAGTAATTACAACAAATAATCGTTCCACTAAAAACCAAAGACAGGCACGGAGGTCATACACTAGCACCTCACAAATAGTGTTTAGATACTCACATCTCTCGGGTGTAATAAAGTATATATCACAATAAGGAAATGGAAAACATCTCTCACTACCTGTCATAGCAAACAGATTACCATAGGCTTGGGAAAGGATCAAACCTCCACCACTTGGCGTAAGCACATATGGAATACACGGTTTTGTTGGATAAAGGCAATATTTACTGGTGGCGAGTTAATCATCTTGGTTAATTACATGTACAAAATGGCGTTGCTAAGACAAGACTAGACTAGACTTAAGCTAATGAATTAAAAATAACAAAAACATAAAACAAACATAGAATAAAACGGGATGGTAGTCCGTATGTTATTTCTCTTTTCTTTTTATATTTTTTTTCTTTTTCTTTTTCTTTTTCTTTTTCTTTTTCTTTTTCTTTTTCTTTTTTTTTCTTATTTTTTTTATTTTTTTTTGCATACACTCTTACCCTTCCATCCAAAATAATACATCATAGGGAATGTACATTCCCCTTACACTTGAATTTTTACATACTTTACAATAAACTAATCTAATAACTCGAATCAAGATAATCAAAACACTTGGAGTACTTTTAAGATTAACGCACATATGGGGGTTATATATGATGTTCTTCCCCATTACTCAATAACATAAGTACTTTACCCATGTGTCCCAATCGTCCCAAAACAATATGTACAAGATATGACTCGACTTAGCAACCATGTAATCAATTAGATAATTAACTAACGCGATTTGGTTGCACATTTGGGTGGGTTGTAAAAAATTATTCTTTTAAGTAAGATGCTTAAAGTTAGAAAAGAAAAGATAGGCTCGGAGGGGTGTACTAGGGGTTTCGTGTACTAAAAATGAGTACAATGCTAAGGTGTGGGAAAATTAATTGACTTTACTAGCCAAGTAATATGACTTAAATGGTCAAGTAATTATGATACGGGTTTAACACAAGGGTGATCCTAATGCCTCTTATCATGTAGTAAATCCTACTACACAAATGTAGTCTCACTAGCGGTCTCGGGATGCATCACTAAAGCAAGTTCTATAATCTAAATACTACTGGTACACTCATAAGCTCTAAGGCTTCTCCTAACAAGTCTAGGGGCGAACCTCACTTAGTAGAAGGCCACTACGAGTCTTTGACGCCCAACTAACGGATGCTAACTAATGCACTTCTTGGATCGCTGGCACGTTATTTGCATAACGGATGATCACCAAGTCATACACTAGCGCTGGCGCGTTAGCCAATTAATCTAATACTCGGATGGTCACTACCATTTTATTGATAGAATTTTTGAGTGGTACGGTTTTTTTTGTGCTAGTCATATAACTCCTATCCATGAGACGCTTGTTAAGTGTAACACCCCCAATTCATGGTCGCAGCGGAATTCAAACTGGGTGTTACTTGACGGCACAATAGTCACAATAATAGAAAACGAAGTCTAATTGAGTCGTTTTAAAAGATTTATCATTCAAATTATATAAATATCAGAGATTACAAAATGAGGTCCCAGATGGTTCCATGTTTACAATTTACATTAAATGAGTTTTTGAATGATAATAAAATTTATAGCCCTCTTGAACATCCGTGCCCTTCCGTGTCATCCTTGATCGTCATGAACCTGAAATACATGCTTGAGAGGTCAACACAAAGGTTGAGTGGAATTCGTAGAGTTTGTAGTTAAATCGTTTGAACACAATAATCGTAGTGTGAGCTATAGACTCACACCAATAGTTAGAAAACAAAATCCGTTATATTTCACTAAGCTCATGCAACCAAAAACGTTAACATCGAACCAAAAATTGGCATTGTAGAAGCCCTAACAAGGTAATATTGCCATTATACCTCTGGATCTCAAATATAGTGCATTTCTGTGAACTCGTAGTTGTTCAACACAAATGGGTTCATTAATTCCAATAGATCTATTCACAATATTCGCGCTCACTATTGCTAGTGACTAATGGTTCATGATATAGGGACTTCGAACATGGCAATCGTTACTTAGTGACAATAAAACATAGTCGGGTAGCATACAGTAGAAAGCATTGTGTTCGAGTAGAAAAATAGCATGTATTCCCCCCAAGGGTTTGTAAAATAGTTAAACAATAGAAAGTGGGGCTACGAACTCACCTTAAGTGATGTAGTGTGTAGTGAGAATGATGGTCGAATCGCAAAGGTCTCTTAAGAGCAACCTATAATAGAATGTCGCGACTTAGGATTGGAGTAAAGAATATGAAGTAGTGCCTATATATATATCTTGCATTTAGTCCATGATATGGTACGATGTATAAAGTGTAAGTGTTTAAATAACAAATGTTGGTGAACATGTATAGTTTGTATATCGTTTACTACCGTTCGGGCCGACATAATTCAGAAGTCATGTTAGTAAGCGTTCGAGGAGCCAGGACACTTTAATTCGTAAATCCACAACTTATCTCGACGGCTTACCTAATGAACTCCTCATATGAGGCTCCCTACTATTGTAGTAGTTGATAAAATATATAGATATAAGTTTTGATCCGAAAAGTTACATGTCCGATATTTGAATAAACTTAGGAAAGTTTATTTTCGAAGGAATATTGTTATTAAAATGAGTTACTTAGATTTTGTATGACAATTACTTGTAATATCTCATGGTTCTTATAGATGAAGTAAATCCAAATTGCTTGTTCAAGTTCTCGCCAATTCTTGTTTCATGTTTCGCCTAAGTAAACTTACATGGTCATTTCGTCATGGCCTAGCCATGAGCTTTGGTCTTTGTTCCAAGGTCATGAGACTCAACCTTGGCTTTAGCCATGGTTGTGGTCTTGATTATAGGTCATAAGACCTCTTGTTCCTTTTAAAGTATAACCATAATATAGTGACTTATATATATGTAAATAGCTGTTAAGAAACTGAGAAATATCTCACTCGTTATTGATTTTCTGGAGACGTGCTCTTGAATTTTTGTAGAAAACGTGATT
Organism: Artemisia argyi; assembly: GCA_030686995.1. Lineage (NCBI taxonomy): Eukaryota > Viridiplantae > Streptophyta > Magnoliopsida > Asterales > Asteraceae > Artemisia > Artemisia argyi. The sequence goes on along the minus strand of JARVZY010010578.1, from coordinate 56,313 downwards.
CCGGACGACTTTCGTGCTTTAACTTTTTCATGAAACGGACCAGAAAGGCCTCTTTTTGCGTGTTTTATATCCTGTCACAGAAACATTTTAGGCAGTTTTGCTTCAAATCGCCATAACTTTTGACTCGTTTACTCTTTTTAGGTGGTTCAAATTGCTACGGTTTCCTTGTTAGATCCTCTATTACAATATGTAATAATCCAATATCATATTTTTACCATTTTGATCAGGTCTTACCAAGAAAGTCACTAGTTTACTTGTTTTAATAACTTGTCTTAGCAATCAATAACAATAACTTGTTTTACTCATTTTTATACATCATGGACATTTATACAAGACATAATATAGCAAGAATAACATGTAAATGATATGAACATGATTAATTAACAAGAAGCATGTTAGGGTTTGGCTTACAACTTTTGGCTTTCAAAGATGAAAGGAAGTTAACATGTAAGGATAGGACTTTGATAGACTTGCTTCAACCCACTTCACTTCATGCAATCTTTCTACTTCTTGTAATCTTGAAAGATGGATGATGAAGATTGAGGTGACTTGAGTGGATTCAAACTCAAGAGAAATCACCAAAGTATATGAGGTTTGGAAGTGTTTTGATAAATGATAACCTAACTAGGGTTTCTATCTTGAATAAGCACTTGATTTCTTGGATGGAACTTGAAGTAAATCAAGCAAGGGAGATGGTATTTGTGTGTGTGATGTTGGCGTACAAAGGAGAAGAGGAGAGGGTATTTATGGGAGCTTGAGGAGGTTACAAGCTTGACTTGTCAACACTTGGTGAGCAAGTGTTGACACATGTGATCATCTTAAGGCTTAAGCACAAGATTAAGTGATTTGCTCCAAACAGTCAACTTATATTATTGACCACTTGTGAATGGTCAACTCTACAAGTCAAACTAGAGAGAGGCAAATACAATGTATATCCAAGGAGTTTAGTGTCCCCGGGTCGTTATGTCCCTTGGAAGTGCGATATCCTGAGTTAGAACGGATCTGTGATCGGGAATTATTGAACAGGAAAGGGTATGTGATTGTGATTACCCTAAGGATAAATTAAAATAGCTTAAATAAGCTATGTAAACAAAACCTTAAAATAAGAAAACTTAAAAACGTAAAAGGAATTAAAAACGTACGCGACTGCGTACAGAGAAAAAGGTGAGTTTAAAAGAAAAATAAACTATAGGGGTTAAAAATGAAAATTCTATAAACTTAAACTAAAAAGAAAATTAAATTAGAAAGAAAACTATTTTTTATATTATTATATTATTTATTATTAATTATATTATTAATAACTAATTAACTTTTTACTTAAAAACTAATTTAAATCAAACTAAAAATGATAAATACTACAACTTAAACTAAAAATTTGCAAAAATAATTTATAAATTTAAATTAGAACTTGAAGAAAGTATAAAAAATAAAAATAAATGTTTTTGTCTTTTTATAAGCTTTTTATTAATTAAAAACTATTTATATTAACTATACTAATTAAACTATTTTAAATTACAAACAATACTAAAATGACTTATAAAATTATGAAAAAATTACTAAAACTATATTATGACTTATAAAAGCTATAAAAAATATAAAATCTAGGTGATGCTATATAAAAACTAATTATGCTATTTATAACTTACTTATTAATTAATTACTAATAAAACTATTATTAATTCTAATAAATACTAAATTACAAAATAAAAATCTAAGAAAATTATTAAAAATACTTTAATATATAAGATATTTAATAAAAATATAAAATAGCAGAAGTGATTATAAATAAGCTAAAAAGAAAAATAAATAGATAGTTTCTATTAAATAGAAGCTATCACTATAATTAAATTTGGTTTTTTTCTGGTTTTTCTTTTACAAAACTACTTAAGTACTTAAAATAATAAACTTTTACAAAAACAAATAATTTAGAAATCAAAAATAAGCACTAAGAGTGCATATTACCAAAACAGTTGACCAAAGTTTGACTTATAAGCAAATAAGCTCAAATGAGCTAATGTGGGGTCCACCTTAGTAAATTCTGGTCCACCTAAGTTAGTAGAACTAGTTTGAGCAAGATTTTATCAAATAAGCCACTTAGATAAGCTGAAAAGCCACAATAAGCTGTTGGCTTATTTGGTTCTGGGTCAGAATTGGGACAAACTTAGGGTCCAAATAAAGGTGGGGTCCAGTGGTCTAAGGGTCAAACAAAGGTTCAATTATTGAACCCTGGTAGGAGGGGGGTTCAAAGGTACAAAAATTGAGGTCTGGGGCCCACTGAGTTGGCTAGAAATCCACCACCAAGTGGTGGTGGTGGTGGTGGTGCTGCTGTGAACAGGGGAACAGCTTGCCCTGCAAGCTGCTTTGGGGGCTTGTGGGGCCCAGCAGTAAAATCACAAAAATATAAAAAAGTTAGGATACTAAAGTTGAGCTGGTAGGTTATCAATAGAAACAAGTTTCAAGCTCTAGAAGCTTATACAAAAATCAAAACAAATCTTTGAAGTTTTGCAAAAATCTGAATTGGAACACTTTGACTTTTTGATTAAACTTGATATTTTGACTTATTTGAACTTTGGTTGATTCCTAACAACTGAATATGTTAATTTAAGCTAAGTTTGACCAAGATTAAGCTACAAGGACCAATTATGCAGCTAATGAAATGGTTATGGGGTCCTAACTGTGTAACAGTGCACAACTAAGGAACCAAGTATTGATTTTTGACTTTTACCACTTGAAACCTGATTTTGAAGGTTTATTAGACCTAAATACAACTAATGCAGTGTGTCTACACTAAAACCACAACAAAACAACAACTAAAAGAGGTAGCACAGTACTGATCCAAACACCCCCATAAAAACTGAATTTGATGAGTTTTTCAAAGCAAATGAGATTTGGACCTCTAATCTGATTTCAAACCTTAAAATATGATTATAATAGACCTAAGTAACACAAAATAACAACAATAACAACAAATTAACACAGAATCAAAGATTACACTATTAAACTGAATTTATTAAAACCTTTACAACTTAAGAAAACAAATAACAACCTATTAATATTAAACTATAACAACATCAAACAACACAAAATATGCAGGAAACAACAAAGATTAAAGCAAATAAGATAATGAACAGTAAATTACTAAAATATGAGAAAATTACTTACAAAAGTGGAAATTAATGAGAACTAGTAACCAAGAACCAAGTACTCACTTATATGACTCCCATGAGTCCCTATTACCAGGTCCATCCAGTATTTAACCTGCTCCTTGCTTGAATCTTTATTGAAACTGATTTTTGATATTTTTCTATTTTCTTTGATTTCTTTTTGTGATTTTTCTTTTTATGTATTATAACTTTTTAAAGGTTTCTAATAGCTTGATAAGCTATGTCAGGAGCTTATGTGGGCTAATGAAGTCCTCTATATGGTTATAACAGACAAGATAAAATAAATGACAATTAAGTAAATTGCAATAATTTAAAAGACAAGTAAATAAAGGTTAAGAAACTACTGACTGTAAATAAGGTGTAAATTACAATGTGTCAAAGAGTAATTTAAGCCTTGAAAGCTTTTAAAAGACAATTAAGAAAAATAAGCAGTAAATTGATCATGAACTTGAATTTCTATGATGATTCTTCACTTCTGCTTCTTTTTCTCTTTATAGTGACTCATATGTATCTCCCCACCTTTCTTGAACTTTCCCACATCAATTTGAGACCCTTGGATGAGTCAAAGCCATTTTGGCCGTTTGATCATTTTGGCGGGAAATGTGGACTAGGTTGCTTGCAGCCTCAATAAACCAATTAAGGATTTTTGGTTGTTTGTGTGAGGTGTATGATAACTTTTAGGAGATATTTGAGAGGTTGAGGTGATAAGGAAGAAAACAGAGGTGAGCAAAATGGTTTGGAAGGAATTTGAGTGAGAAGTGCATTTAATGGAGTTGGGGTGTGGCAGAGGTAGTGGGGAGAGTAGGTTAGTGAGGTGGAGGGTGAGCTGGGGTGATAGGTGGCAAGTATACCACCTGGTATTAGTGACTGGGTGGTTTTAGGGGATGATGAACAGTAGTAGGCGGTAAGGGTGTTTGTTTGACTGTTTTGTTTGACCCGGTTTTATTAGTTTAGGGGATTGGGCTAAGGGTGGACTGGGCCTAGGTGTGAGATGGGCTGGGGTGAGTTGTGTTTTGGTTTGGTTTGGGTTTAACAAAACAGCCAAGGGTCCGTTTGGTATTATTTTTACACAAGGACCATTTTTGTAATTTGAGCAAAGTGTAGGGACCTGTTGTGTAATATTTCCAAAGTAGTAATAAGGACCAATACTGTCACACTTGAAAACCCCATGGACCTAAGATGTAATTTTTCCATTTATAACACCTAGGGACCTTTTCTGTCAATTCCACAAATTCCAGGGACCAAACTGTAATTTCCTCAAACTTGAAGGATTAAACCTGTAAATATTAAATGTTAACACAAAGGACCAGTTATGTCATTTTAGAATAGTATAAGGTTTATTTTGAATATTTTATTATTTTTAAACCTTAGGGACTAATTTTGACACTTTTCCAAAGTTGAGGGACCATAGTTGTAAATTTATGATTTTTAACTTCAAAGGACTTTTCCTAACAACTTATGAATCCCAAGGACCTTTTATGATATTTTTACAAGTTTTAAATTACCAGGGACTAGTTTTGCCAATTTGTGAAAGTTTGGGGAATGAAACTGTAAATTATGTAAACTTTGTTGTTTTTCATCAGTTTTCATCCCTTTTGCACTTGAAACACTTAAAAACACAGTTTGGTGATATTTCCAGTATTTTAAATCATATCTGTATGTTTTCAGATGTTTTGTAGCTTAAATGTGACAGAAATGATGAGTATTTTAGACACTCATCAATCCCCCACACTAAACTATTGCTAGTCCCTAGCAATATTTTATGAAGTTTTTTTTTATGGATTTGAAAGATTCTTTACCAAAAGCCATCACTTCTGGAATAGCCAGGTGTAAGAACTGTGGCACACCTGATAACCGTGTGATTTTGAGCAAACCACCAGCTGTCAACGGATTTGATTTGTCTTTACCAAAAGCCGTTTGCTTCTGGACTAGCCAACTCTTGATGGAATAGTCAACATCTTGGTGAGCTGATTACCAATTATGGTTTTTCCACGGCCTTTACCACAAGCCATAATCTTGCGGGCTAGCCAACTCATTAGCTTTTGAGGATAATGGGGAGTTGAGGAACCATACAATTTTTGGCAAATTGCAAGCCATAAACGGGTTTGAGTTATCTTTACCAAGAACCGTTTGCTCCTGGATTAGCCAATCCTGTTGTGGGTTAGACATGGAGGATTGATACCATTTATTGCGTTCTAAGTGAGAAAAAATTTTAAAATTTTTGGCTAAATTGGGGTTCCTGATGGAACATGTGTTTGAATTCGTGAGAATCCCCCCCACACTTAGAACTGAATATTGCCCTCAATATTCAAAGCATCGGGTGTTAAACCGAACTTAGAACGTAAAAGGGAAAATACTCTTAGCCTTTATTAAATGATGTATATACATACAAATATTTTTTTAGATAAAACTTCTTAAATAGAAGCTATCACTATAAATTTTTTTTTTTTTTTTTTTTTTTTTTTTTTTTTTTTTTTTAGAAGATATTTACATATATACAACATGTGGGGCATCTCCCCCACACTTGGGTGTTACACACGGGTGACAAGCCCATGTTTTTGCTAATGTTTTTGATTCCCGAGTCACTAGCCGGACTCGACCCCGTATTTGATTTATTTCCTCCCCAACTATCAGGTTTATCACGCAAGCTAACCGCTTGTGAACGGTTAACTGTAACAAAGGGTTCCTGAGTAGTTCAGGAGAAAAAAAAAAACAATTTTAAAAATCCATGGGGAAGTATCTGGCTCTAAACCAATGTTATATGGCAGATTCCAGGGTCAAAGGTAACATCTTCACTCCCGAATGAGTGAAGGGAAGGAGAAATCACCGAGTAGGTGAAGGGTAGTAGGGAGATCATAACAGCAGTAATCACAAGAACTTCCTCCTCAAGAAGTTGAAATTTAAGTGAAGGAGGCAAGGTCTTATGCTTGATCTCAGGAATTTTATCAGTTTCTTCAACTGATTTGAATTTCTCTTTATGAAGTGGTTTGGGTGGGAGGGTGGGATAATTTTCTGGGTATAAAAGTTGTTCAAGAAGAAGACTGACATCTCCCTCCTGATCACTCTCGGCATCATCAATACCTGGCATATATGTGTCTAAATCGAGATAAACATCGATTTCATCCAGAATAGAATCAGTACTCTCATTATGAAGTTCTTCTAGAGGAGGAGGGGAAATTGGATCATTATGCATGAATTCCTCAAGGAGAAGAATATCTCCCTCCTCATCACTCTCAGTATCATCATTATCCCAAATTGGATGATTTTCCTCAACCCGAGTGAAATAAGTTGAAGAGTCTAGCGGAGGAGGGGGAATTGGATCATTATTTAACAATTCTTCAAGGAGAAGAATATCTCCCTCCTGATCATTCTCAGTCTCATCTTCATCCCAAATGGGATTACTTTCCTCAACCAAATTGAGAGAAGTAGAAGATTCGGCTAAGATAGTAGTAGAAGATTGAGTGGGATTACCACTCACAGAATTATGAAAATAATCAAGATTTTCTTGAGAATACTCCTTTGAAGAAACGTCAATGACATCGATTCGGTTAACCGATTCAGAGTTAAAATTTGAGGAGTACCTTGAATTTTGATCTTGATTAAAGGTAACAGCTTCCTTACCAACACGTAAGGTGATCTCATGCTCTAAAACATCAATAAGAGCATGGCCGGTTCTAAGGAATCCTCTTCCAAGAATGAGAGGAACCTTTTGATCGGCATCAAAATCAACGACCACAAAGTCTGCAGGAAAATGGAACCTCCCTACTTTCACAAATACGTCCTCAGCAATGCCGAGGGGCATAGATATGGTACGATCTGCAAGCTCGAGAGTCATGCAGGTAGGGGAGAGTTCAGGAAGAGAAAGTTTCTTCCACACTGAATAAGGCATTAGATTGATGCTAGCACCGAGATCGGCCAAGGCATAGCATTCAATCATTCCTGGGAATACACAAGGGATTAGGAATTTCCCAGGATCTCCAAGCTTTACCGGAAGCTTTTTTAAGATAACTGCCGAGCAGTTTTCGCTTACTGGAGTTTTTGCCATCTCAAACAGCTTTTCCTTGTTGTTTAGCAGTTGTTTGATAGTCGCTGCAAACTTAGGCATAAGAATGAGAGAATCCGCGAAACTAATGTCAAAGTGTAATTCTTTAAAGATTTGAAAGAATTTATCTATTTGTTGACTATTCTTTTCACGGGTCCTGTCCTCATTCATACGTGATGGGTACGGAAGAGAAGGTTTGGATTTAGGGACGGTATCCTCAGGAATCTTTATAGATTCAAAGACAATTCCTGGTTTGGATTTCTTTTTAGGGAGAGTCGGAGGAGAGACATGTGCTGTACTTTGTGAACTTGGAATTTGCACTTTGTCTGTTGTATCCTCCGCCTCTTTTTCCACATCATACAATGGAGGAGGGATAGGCACTGAGGGTCCATCATAAGCAGCACCACTACGAGTGGTGATAGCTTTGATGACATTGGAATCCTCCTCATCATCACTGTCGTCTAATACACTCCTACGGGAAGAATTAAGCATATGAGAATAAGTCATAGCTGCCCTTTGGTCATAAAGATTGCTTGACAAACTTTTAACCGTGAATCGTGAAAGAGTAGGATCTATTCTTGACGATGTAGGAGTGACAGGGGGTGTAGATTTTGGGACAACCATGGTTTGGACGTAATGAGCACTTCCATTATTAGAAGGAAGTACCGGGTCCTTTGTCACCTTGGTTTCTCGTTTTCTTTCCTTCACCGGAGAAGGAATAGAAATTGATGGTCCATCATTAGCTTTACCACTATGAGTGGTAATAGCTTTAAGTTCACCCTTTGGATTTGGAACAGTGTTACCTGGGAGAGTTCCCGAGGTAGATGGTGGATTTAGTTGTTTTACTAAACCAGCAAACATGTCCTTAATATCGTTCCTTAGCTCATTGTTGTTCTTAGCAATTGAAGAATTAAATTCATTCTTTAAATTGGAGATTTGGTTTTGCATTGCCCTCATGTTAGCATCATTAACCTTGATGTGGTTAGCGAGCTCATTGGAGGGAGATTCTTGATAATGAACCATTTGATGAGCAGGAGCTGAATACCCTGGATTAGAATTTCCTTTTTGGACTGGGTATTGAAATGGAACCATTTGATTGCTCGGGGCATTATATTGATTCTGTGTGTTTTGCCCTCGTTGCTGGTTAGGAATGAACCTATTAGCATTGTTTGGTTGGTATAATCCAGGCTGTCCTCCCTGGTTGTTAGCACGGTAGTTTGTATCCACTTGAGGACGGAATGGAATTCCTCCTTGATTGGAACTGCCTGCTATAGCATTAACTTCAATTGCATTGCCAGCGGTGTGGGTACAATTGTAGTATGGATGAGGACCTCCACAAGTAACACAAACTTCTACCTTTTTAACTTCAGCAGTGTGAGAAGTTTGCGGAGCGGACTCTTTCTTGGAAACTAAAGCTTGAATAGCCTTCGTGAGTTCAGCAATCTGAGAATCAGTGCTAGAAGACACGGGAGATGATGTAGAAGGACCAGCACTAGCATGAGAATTATAAGTTCTATCTCGTGTAGTACGGACCTTAGACATGTTTTCAATGAGAGCAATGGCTTCCTTTGTGGATTTGCTCAGAAAATTACCTCCAGCTGAGGCGTTTAGAGAATTTTGATCAGATGGGGTTAACCCATTGTAGAAAGTGTCCATTTGCATTAATTCGGTGAAACCGTGATGTGGACATCTGCGAAGCAATTCTTTGAAACGATCCCATGCCTCTCCGAATGGTTCATCAAACCTTTGAGAGAACTTCATGATCTCGTTCTTAAGATATGTGGTTTTGGAAGGAGGAAAGAATTCATTAATGAATTTATGAACCAAATCTCCCCATGTTTCAATCGATTTAGGAGGCTGTTTATCAAGCCAAATCCTGGCATTGCCTTCGATGGAAAATGGGAAGAGAAGAAGTTTGATTGATTCCTCAGGGACATTTTTACATTTGATGGTACCAATGATTTGGTTAAACCATCTAATGTGATCATGAGGATTGTCCCTATCAAAACCATAGAATTGCTTCTGGGTTGCCAGATTAATCAACCCAGTTTTTAGCTCAAAATTCTCAGCCACGATGGCTGGAACAACAATAGCATCTCCGTAACCCTCGGTGGGTGCTTGGAGAAGCTCATTCATCGGACGATCTTCTGTCATGATGACAGGGGGTTTAGGATCAGTACGTATCTCGGGTACGACTGAGGGAGCAGAACGTCTACGATTTCTTCGAGGTATGGCTACAAGCTCACGAAGAGGACTTGATGACCTTGAAGAACGAGTGCGCATGCACTAAGACGCGTCTAAAGATCCTTGAAGAAAAGGAAACTCAGATAAGGGTGAGAAGAGTATTTTTAGGTTTTTATTTTATGTTATATATATAGAAAGAAAAAGAAAATATTTTTGGTGTTTTATATGTTTATGGAAGATGGAAATACGATATTATATAAGATATATGTACTATGGATAGGTATTCAACAAATCTGATACTTCAGAATCGTTCAACGCAGCGCACTCCCCGGCAGCGGCGCCAAAATTTGATTTGCTCCAAACAGTCAACTTATATTATTGACCACTTGTGAATGGTCAACTCTACAAGTCAAACTAGAGAGAGGCAAGTACAATGTATATCCAAGGAGTTTAGTGTCCCCGGGTCGTTATGTCCCTTGGAAGTGCGATATCCTGAGTTAGAACGGATCTGTGATCGGGAATTATTGAACAGGAAAGGGTATGTGATTGTGATTACCCTAAGGATAAATTAAAATAGCTTAAATAAGCTATGTAAACAAAACCTTAAAATAAGAAAACTTAAAAACGTAAAAGGAATTAAAAACGTACGCGACTGCGTACAGAGAAAAAGGTGAGTTTAAAAGAAAAATAAACTATAGGGGTTAAAAATGAAAATTCTATAAACTTAAACTAAAAAGAAAATTAAATTAGAAAGAAAACTATTTTTTATATTATTATATTATTTATTATTAATTATATTATTAATAACTAATTAACTTTTTACTTAAAAACTAATTTAAATCAAACTAAAAATGATAAATACTACAACTTAAACTAAAAATTTGCAAAAATAATTTATAAATTTAAATTAGAACTTGAAGAAAGTATAAAAAATAAAAATAAATGTTTTTGTCTTTTTATAAGCTTTTTATTAATTAAAAACTATTTATATTAACTATACTAATTAAACTATTTTAAATTACAAACAATACTAAAATGACTTATAAAATTATGAAAAAATTACTAAAACTATATTATGACTTATAAAAGCTATAAAAAATATAAAATCTAGGTGATGCTATATAAAAACTAATTATGCTATTTATAACTTACTTATTAATTAATTACTAATAAAACTATTATTAATTCTAATAAATACTAAATTACAAAATAAAAATCTAAGAAAATTATTAAAAATACTTTAATATATAAGATATTTAATAAAAATATAAAATAGCAGAAGTGATTATAAATAAGCTAAAAAGAAAAATAAATAGATAGTTTCTATTAAATAGAAGCTATCACTATAATTAAATTTGGTTTTTTTCTGGTTTTTCTTTTACAAAACTACTTAAGTACTTAAAATAATAAACTTTTACAAAAACAAATAATTTAGAAATCAAAAATAAGCACTAAGAGTGCTTATTACCAAAACAGTTGACCAAAGTTTGACTTATAAGCAAATAAGCTCAAATGAGCTAATGTGGGGTCCACCTTAGTAAATTCTGGTCCACCTAAGTTAGTAGAACTAGTTTGAGCAAGATTTTATCAAATAAGCCACTTAGATAAGCTGAAAAGCCACAATAAGCTGTTGGCTTATTTGGTTCTGGGTCAGAATTGGGACAAACTTAGGGTCCAAATAAAGGTGGGGTCCAGTGGTCTAAGGGTCAAACAAAGGTTCAATTATTGAACCCTGGTAGGAGGGGGGTTCAAAGGTACAAAAATTGAGGTCTGGGGCCCACTGAGTTGGCTAGAAATCCACCACCAAGTGGTGGTGGTGGTGGTGGTGCTGCTGTGAACAGGGGAACAGCTTGCCCTGCAAGCTGCTTTGGGGGCTTGTGGGGCCCAGCAGTAAAATCACAAAAATATAAAAAAGTTAGGATACTAAAGTTGAGCTGGTAGGTTATCAATAGAAACAAGTTTCAAGCTCTAGAAGCTTATACAAAAATCAAAACAAATCTTTGAAGTTTTGCAAAAATCTGAATTGGAACACTTTGACTTTTTGATTAAACTTGATATTTTGACTTATTTGAACTTTGGTTGATTCCTAACAACTGAATATGTTAATTTAAGCTAAGTTTGACCAAGATTAAGCTACAAGGACCAATTATGCAGCTAATGAAATGGTTATGGGGTCCTAACTGTGTAACAGTGCACAACTAAGGAACCAAGTATTGATTTTTGACTTTTACCACTTGAAACCTGATTTTGAAGGTTTATTAGACCTAAATACAACTAATGCAGTGTGTCTACACTAAAACCACAACAAAACAACAACTAAAAGAGGTAGCACAGTACTGATCCAAACACCCCCATAAAAACTGAATTTGATGAGTTTTTCAAAGCAAATGAGATTTGGACCTCTAATCTGATTTCAAACCTTAAAATATGATTATAATAGACCTAAGTAACACAAAATAACAACAATAACAACAAATTAACACAGAATCAAAGATTACACTATTAAACTGAATTTATTAAAACCTTTACAACTTAAGAAAACAAATAACAACCTATTAATATTAAACTATAACAACATCAAACAACACAAAATATGCAGGAAACAACAAAGATTAAAGCAAATAAGATAATGAACAGTAAATTACTAAAATATGAGAAAATTACTTACAAAAGTGGAAATTAATGAGAACTAGTAACCAAGAACCAAGTACTCACTTATATGACTCCCATGAGTCCCTATTACCAGGTCCATCCAGTATTTAACCTGCTCCTTGCTTGAATCTTTATTGAAACTGATTTTTGATATTTTTCTATTTTCTTTGATTTCTTTTTGTGATTTTTCTTTTTATGTATTATAACTTTTTAAAGGTTTCTAATAGCTTGATAAGCTATGTCAGGAGCTTATGTGGGCTAATGAAGTCCTCTATATGGTTATAACAGACAAGATAAAATAAATGACAATTAAGTAAATTGCAATAATTTAAAAGACAAGTAAATAAAGGTTAAGAAACTACTGACTGTAAATAAGGTGTAAATTACAATGTGTCAAAGAGTAATTTAAGCCTTGAAAGCTTTTAAAAGACAATTAAGAAAAATAAGCAGTAAATTGATCATGAACTTGAATTTCTATGATGATTCTTCACTTCTGCTTCTTTTTCTCTTTATAGTGACTCATATGTATCTCCCCACCTTTCTTGAACTTTCCCACATCAATTTGAGACCCTTGGATGAGTCAAAGCCATTTTGGCCGTTTGATCATTTTGGCGGGAAATGTGGACTAGGTTGCTTGCAGCCTCAATAAACCAATTAAGGATTTTTGGTTGTTTGTGTGAGGTGTATGATAACTTTTAGGAGATATTTGAGAGGTTGAGGTGATAAGGAAGAAAACAGAGGTGAGCAAAATGGTTTGGAAGGAATTTGAGTGAGAAGTGCATTTAATGGAGTTGGGGTGTGGCAGAGGTAGTGGGGAGAGTAGGTTAGTGAGGTGGAGGGTGAGCTGGGGTGATAGGTGGCAAGTATACCACCTGGTATTAGTGACTGGGTGGTTTTAGGGGATGATGAACAGTAGTAGGCGGTAAGGGTGTTTGTTTGACTGTTTTGTTTGACCCGGTTTTATTAGTTTAGGGGATTGGGCTAAGGGTGGACTGGGCCTAGGTGTGAGATGGGCTGGGGTGAGTTGTGTTTTGGTTTGGTTTGGGTTTAACAAAACAGCCAAGGGTCCGTTTGGTATTATTTTTACACAAGGACCATTTTTGTAATTTGAGCAAAGTGTAGGGACCTGTTGTGTAATATTTCCAAAGTAGTAATAAGGACCAATACTGTCACACTTGAAAACCCCATGGACCTAAGATGTAATTTTTCCATTTATAACACCTAGGGACCTTTTCTGTCAATTCCACAAATTCCAGGGACCAAACTGTAATTTCCTCAAACTTGAAGGATTAAACCTGTAAATATTAAATGTTAACACAAAGGACCAGTTATGTCATTTTAGAATAGTATAAGGTTTATTTTGAATATTTTATTATTTTTAAACCTTAGGGACTAATTTTGACACTTTTCCAAAGTTGAGGGACCATAGTTGTAAATTTATGATTTTTAACTTCAAAGGACTTTTCCTAACAACTTATGAATCCCAAGGACCTTTTATGATATTTTTACAAGTTTTAAATTACCAGGGACTAGTTTTGCCAATTTGTGAAAGTTTGGGGAATGAAACTGTAAATTATGTAAACTTTGTTGTTTTTCATCAGTTTTCATCCCTTTTGCACTTGAAACACTTAAAAACACAGTTTGGTGATATTTCCAGTATTTTAAATCATATCTGTATGTTTTCAGATGTTTTGTAGCTTAAATGTGACAGAAATGATGAGTATTTTAGACACTCATCATTAAGCCACCTAGTGATGACTCCCCCCCCCCAAGGTCGGTTTGCATAACCTGGGGAGTAAGTGTTGGGTTTTGATGATATTATCCAAGCTTACTTGGTTAGTTTTGACTCCGGGAAATGCCAATCGTAAATGATTAAGCCTCAAAACGTAAAACCGGGTGTCGTAAAATTATGGAACTTGAAAGTATTGATAAACATGTCCATGTGTTCCATAATAAAATATAAAATGAGTGGTAGGTTCCATTTGGGTGGTAAAACCCTGCTAAAACTGGAAATACGGGTCTAAAACGCGTAATACGTGAAACGTACGAATATTGCGTAAAATTGAGTAAAGTAAAATGTTACTTTTCTAATAGGATAAAAATGATTTAAAATGACTTATAATGTCTAGACTGGGCTCAGTCTAGTGTCAGGTGGTGTTTAATGTCTTTTAGACATAAACCGTAAGCCATAAAATCAAGGAATGAGTTTTGGTCAAAGGAGGAGGGAAAAATATGTTGACTTATTCTAATAAGTTGAAAACTTAAATCGTCTTAGAAACACGGTGTAGGTATAGGCTAAGGTTACGGCTGAGTAAAAATGCTTAAAACTGAAAATTCCAGTTTTTCCACGGCCGAGGCTTATTTTGGTCATGTTTTTCTCAGTCATGATTAATTCTCAAATAAATCATGAGTGTGTCAAACATTTTTCTGATGCGGGGTCACTTAACGTGGTCGAGTTTCGTTGTGCGTAGAATTTTTGAATGACGTTTTACCCTAAAACGTGTAATTCCTTATTAACTTTCACGAAAATGATCTGACGAGTGTCAAACTTTTAATTTGCCATTGAAATGATTTATCACTCGAGGCCATGAAATAAAAATCAAATTTCGGGAAAATTTCGGGAAAAATGAATAGTAAAAGTGAATAGTGAAATTTCCCGGGAATAGTAATTAACCTGAAATTGCGAATTGTTACAGTCTCTACCCCTTACGGGGAACTTCGTCCCGAAGTTCTATGTGTGTTATATGTTGGAGTCGTGTCGATGAAAAGGTGTGGTTATTTATGCGGACTAAAATCTGGGATTACCGGTGATGTAGTTTGATTTGTCGTTTCAGTGTATGGTGTAGGATGAGGTTACTTATGAGAAGTTTGTTTCTAAGAAAAATACAGGTGACTGCTCCCAGCATAACATGATCCCTCCTGAATTAGACATAGGTGATCAGGCTATGTATAATTTAGGACTAATAATGTGATGTTCGGTTTAATTACGTAGTATTGTGTTTCTTAAAAGTTTTAGATGGTATTCAATTTTGTAAAGATGATGAGAGTGCTTGTGGTGTAACTAAGGATGATTTGAGCTTTAAAAGTGCATCAAGATCAGAAAGTGAGCTTGTGGGATTAAGGGTTGTGAAGATGATGATGGTGAGAAGGTTAAGAAGGTTTGTGTTCTTCATTTTGGTATGTTGAGATTTAGTGGTTTGTGATGAAAGTTGGAAATGAAGGCATGATATTGATTTATAGGGTGGTATCAACGAAGTGATTTTTCTAAGATGGTGGTAGAATATCTTGGAGTAAAATGATGTGAAACAATAAAGTGATAACAAAATAGCTTGAAGTAAAATTTGTTGAATGGTTTATAGGATAACCGGGTAAATCTTATAGAATGGTAATAGTCTACTAATCAATCAAATTGATTTGGAGATAGAAACTACAATAGATGAGAATTATCACAAAGAGTTGTTTATTGAATTGTAAATATTCTTAAGTCATAAAACTCCCATTAGTAGGGATGACACACACGTAGTACAACATAGCGCATGATTTTTGATGGGAAATGATAGAATAATTACGTTGGAGGTTTGAATCATAACACATGATAGTATAAAACAAGAGTTTTATTCGTACAACGTTGGTTGATTTACAAAATCGAAACTTATTACAAGCTTCTTCAAAATTTACTAACTGATACTTTCAGTTTGGTAGTACAAAAGTTAACTAGTATCATCCCACTAGTCTATTGTGGATTAGAAGGTCCGAGCAGCTCTGATTGATCGGCAACTTCTTGGTTTAGTGTGTCGTAGAGGTACGAGTCGATGAAGTTTGAGAAGCTGTAGTTTTCATATTGACTTTCTTGTTGGATCAATGGTGGTCGAGGTACGATCCATAATGAGTGATCCAATTCATCACATGTAGGGATATCAAAGGGAAGTGATAGTGGTGGTGGTAATGGCTCTAGTACATATTCATACTCATTATCCTTCTCGGAGTCTGCCTCAACCCAATTTTGTTCAAAACAATTAGAAATATTCATCGCAAAATTAGTTGGCATTAGTTCATCCTCTTCTTCGTCGGTTAAACCTTCGAAAGGTTCTTCTTCGTCATCAGAAGCGAAGGAATTTACGAAGTCAAATCCGAACTCGGGTGAGGGTGGTAAGACTTGGAAGTTATTAGGTAGAGTGGGAACATAGTCGGGAGAAGTGGGTACGCACATGATTTCTATGAGAAGAATTACTATGTTAAAACAATTCAATGTTTATCAAAAGTGCTCAATTAGGCAAGCAAATATATAGCAATATACTAATATGTTTATGTAGTATAACATGCATAATAAGTCCATAATCGTCTAGAGGATGGAAGGCACGAAGAGCGGAAGGCTATAAAATGTTTTTGCTTGTAATTGTGGTTATAGTTTAGGTCTCAATTAGACCCGTTTCTCTATAACCATGGCTCTGATACCATCTGTAACACCCCGCCTTATAGACCACAATATTGTCCGCTTTGCTCGAATGCTCACGGTTTTGCTTTTGTGGCCCTCATGTGAAGATTTCCCGGCAGGTCACCCAAGCCAGTACTACTCTCACATGAGCACGCTTAATCGTATGGGCGATTAACCGTTAGACCACAAAACGCGTTGTTGTCGTATAAGGAGAATGTTAACATATGTCCCAACACCACTCCAAGCCGTTCGGGATGTGGGGCAAACCTCATCGAGGACGATGAGTCCCTAAGGGGGGGGGGGTGAATGTAATACCCTAGGCAAATCCCACATTGGCCGTGACTTGGAGTGATGTTGGGACATATGTTAACATTCGCCTTATACGACAACAACGCGTTTTGTGGTCTAACGGTTAATCGCCCATACGATTAAGCGTGCTCTTGTGAGAGTAGTACTGGCTTGGGTGACCTGCCGGGAAATCTTCACATGAGGGCCACAAAAGCAAAACCGTGAGCCTTCGGGCAAAGCAGACAATATTGTAGTCTATAAGGCGGGGTGTTACATTAAGGCTAAAGTTTCACTCCTAAATGTTGTAAAAAAATTTAAATTTGGCTCTAAAATTACACAAACAAGTATTTCTCTTAGTTTTATTGCACACCTACCATCAAACAAACAAACGCAAGTGCAATAGTATCCTATAAGGTATCATCATTTACCCTCCCCTTACACTTAGGATAAACATTGTCCCCAATGTTCAATTAAAGGATGTAAAAGTAAAACAGATAAAAGAATGAGAACAAATACTCCCCTGATTCGTTCGATGTGGATAGTGTATCAACAAGGTTAGATCTTCCTCCAAGTAAATGAACATTCAAAGCTTCCCTTCCAGAAATATAAATCATCTTCTTGTCATATATAACATGTTAAACCTGAGAAAACAAAGAAGGCAACCTCGCATAAAATCGGCGGCAATCTATATATACTAACAAATCCTAGAAAAGTAGCATATATATCTTAAATTGCTTTCTAGGAATGTAAGGGATATAATGCTTGTGGAATGAATGTTTGCAGATTTCCTGGAGTTTATAAAACTAAAGAATTAACAAAAACTTCAAGACTACGTTAGAAAAACAAAACTCGCAAAATTTCCAGAATTTTACACGTGACGCCGTCAGGTATTCATTCCTGACGCCGTCAGAAGTGACCTGCAGAAATCTTTTCGTTAAGTTTCTGGAAAATTTCTGGAAAAACTTATGTCCTACTTCTTGGAAAATCCTGCAAAACATCATTATAACTCGATACAAGCATTTGACTCTAACAAATACTAATATACATATTCATTTAATATTGTTGAGAATCATGATCAATTTTCGTTCTTAGAAACAAATTTGGGGTTTCCCCTTACACTTAGCTTTTGCAAAATACCTTTATATGAAGTTAAGACGAAGTTAAACAACAAAATAAAGCATTTTCACAATTTAGTTTGAAACATGATCTACCAACAATAAAAATAAAGCATGCATACGGAATCAAATAACAATCAAATAAATAAAAATCACACAAAACATGGGTTGCTTCCCAAGAAGCGCTGTTCTTTATTTACGAGTCTTGTAGCTAGACTCAAGGTCATGGGCTATTACATGACCTCTTCATTGGTCTCATTCTCTAGGTCATCTCCAATCTTAGTTTTGTATTCCGGACCTAGTTGCAAACATTCCTTGTAGAAACCAAGTATTCTATTCATGACATAATCTACTCCCCTACGTCTGTCCTCATCATTCCTATAATAAACCGCTTGCTTGTGTTCCTTTTCTATGTTTGATAGAAGGCGGTATTGTTCAATCCTATAGGGCATTTGGTAAGCAATCTCATAATTCTCTTCCTTGAATCAAACTATCGCTAGGTACGGGTCATAACTCATCTTGGAGGCCTCAACAAATGGTTTTCCGAACACCACTTGACTTAGGCAACCATCTATTACCGGACGAATATCTTCTACAATCACAAATTCGGTAACATAAGTGAAGTTTCCTACAAAGACATGTAATCCTTTCACTCTTCCTACAAAGTTGCTCACCCAATTCGTGTTAGGCATCATCCTATATCCAAGTTGCATCTTCATTACCCAATTATAATAGGTCCTAGTCATGATGTTTATTGGAGACCTAAGATCGATGTAAGCTTTCCACACATGCATATGCCCAATGTTGCTTGGTATGTTAATGTTAGAGGGATCTCCTACTTTAATGAGGGGTGAACCAAGGATGTATGGTGTCTCGGGGTCATCGAATAAATCCTTGTGATATTCCCGTTCTTCCTTGGTAGGTGACTTATCAAAGTACTCTTCTAAGTTTTATACCTCCTCTAACTTTTCATCCTTAATATCCTCAACTTCCTTACCCTCATCCTTAGTCCCGGTTTCTATCCCAACTTCATCCTTGTCACTTTCTTCTATATTCTTATCTATTGGCTTAAGGGTGACAACGTTGACAAAGTGGACGTGTTTGGATGATTAGGGGTCATTAATTTGGATTCCGCTACTAGTGTCCCTAGTGTCCATCCTAGGTGTAGTTAGCACTTGGTTGTTGAGGGCTTTCAAAAAGTTTTCAATCTTATTGGTCATCTCCGTTTGTTGTTGATTGAATTCGGTTTCAAATTTAGCTATGCGAGCTTCTTGAGATGCTATAAATTTGGACATCAATCCTTCAAGATTATTGGTACTACCATAGTTATTAGAAGGATTGTTGTTTAAAGTACGGTCAGATGATGGACCGTTTGGTTGGTAACGATTAGACGGATTGGAAGAATTATTTTGGGGCATGTTTTGGTTTTGCTTCCACCTAAGGTTCGGGTGATTTTTCCAAGAAGAGTTGTAGGAATCACCGTAAGGGTTTGGCTTGGGTTTGAAAGTGTACCGCTTGTCTCCCGCTTCGTCGATACGGGAGGATGCGTAGTCCGTAAAAGCTTGTCCGGGGAGTTCCACGCAATCACGAGTGTCATGGGGACCACTACATAATTCACATGAGGAAGTGATTTTGTTCACTTGGACTGAAGGCTTAGGAGCTTCGTAAGATTTCATGAGAAACTTGACTTGGTCCTCAAGTTCCATGATCCTACGGTCGGGAGTTCTAGAATTGTTCGAAGGCAAAGATATTGCCTTGACCGTTTTGTTCAAATCACGGGGATCATTCCAACTTTCGTTGTCATAGAGATCAAGATCTTCTATGAGTTCCCATGATTCTTCCGCACTTAGATTACGTAGCTTACCACCGGCCGATTGGTCAATGGTTCACCTTGTGGAGAGATCGATATGGTCATAGAAAATTTGGACTTAGAGCCAAAGATCTATGCCATGATGAGGGAGTTTTTGGAGTAAGTCCTTGAAACGAGTCCATGCTTCATATAGAGTTTCACATTGACGTTGTTGGAACATCAAGATATCATTTCTAAGCTTGGTAGTTCTCCCCAATGGGAAAAATTGAGCAAGGAAACGAGTGGTGAGATCATCCCATGAGGTGATGGATCCCGCGGGTAAATGCTCAAGCCATTGACTAGCTTGATCACGTAGAGAGAATTGGAATAGGCGTAATCGGGTCGACTATCTAGGTGCAACATCAAGGTCTATGGAATCTACGATTTTAAGGAAATATTTGAGATGTTGATTAGGATCTTCGGAACGAAGTCCATGGAATGCACATCCACTTTGCACCAACCGTATGGTTTCGGATCGCAAGGGAGACACATTGGCTCCTTGGGTGAGCTCAATGGTGTTTCGATAGCCTTGGTGGCTAGGTCGGGAATACTCTCCTAAAGTTCAGGGCCTAGGAGGTTGGTTTGCTTGTGGTGGGTTTTGTGGGTGGTTTTGAATTGGTGGGTTGATGTGTTCAAAGATGTTACCACCTTCCATGATGTCGGATGGTAAAGGTTACGAACAAGGACACGAAGAAATAAGATAAACTAAAGAAAACCTAAAAATAAAAATAAAAATCTTACTAGAAAGGAATCTTGCAAGTAGACCTAATAAAAATAAATCATAACCTAGACAATAACTATTCCCCGACAACAGCGCCAAAAACTTGATGCGTGGGAATTGCACCCTCACAAATGGTTTTACCTCTCAAGGGATCTTGAGAAGCTTACAACCCCCACCAGACAGTGTACCTGATCGTTGTAGTATAGTATAGTGACAAGTACTGGGGGATTGATCGTTCAACTCAGGAATAGTGTCGCTAGGATTAGAAAGCCTACTTAACTAGGTCTAAAGGTGAAGGATGATTCTTTTTGTATTTTTATAATTTTATGAAAGCAAGTAAAATCTCGGGTTTTGAAGGAGTGGGCGGAATTATTTGCTAGCCAACTAACCCAATTTATCTAAAGATGCAATCAAAATAAAATAAAAGAAATGAAAATAAAACTATTTATACTAATGTGGTGGTGACAATAATGAGGAAAATTGTGTTTACTTAGATTTCATTACTCCCTAGATATCTTTTACAGGTTGATAGCTTGTTACAATTGCATGGATGACGGGTCATATTCCTTAATACTAGTCGTAGGGCCGTGTACAATATTCCCTAACTCTATAGGATCCTACTTCACTCCTATGTGGAGCCGTTAGAAGCTCCTAACATGGGATCATTCACTAGGCCAAAAACGACCTATGGTCACACATGCTCGATTTGGAACAGCCACACATTCGAATATTTGTGTGGCTGAAGGTAGGGAAATTGACAGCACTTACGATTTAGTCACACATGAGCATTTCGAATGTGTGACCATAAGACCTATATTGCCACACAATCGACCCTTATGTGACTAAACGTAACTGGTGATTTTGTTCCAGATCATTTAGTCACATATGCTTTTGGAACGTGTGACAAATACAAGTAACCTTGATGCCATATATGGTCACACTAAACTTATAGTCACATATGCTTTTGGAACGTGTGACCAAATTCCATATACGGTCACACAAAATAGTTTGTCACACATTATTTAAGTGTAGCCAAAATCCAGTACATATAGTCACACTAAACAGTTTGTCACATATTATTTAAGTGTAGCCAAAACATGATTTGTGTGACTAAATGTTACCAAAGGCCACACAAAAACCAAATTCATGTGGCAAGTGGATGATCAATAGTCACACAAAATAGACATTCCTTCACTTTAACCAGCATATAGTCACACTTATTAACACTTTTGGTCACTTGATGGTTAGTTGTATGTGACTAAATTCACTCCCAAAAACATGCTTTGTGTGACTAAATGTTACCAAAGCCCACACAAAAACCAAAATTCATGTGGCAAGTGGATGATCAATAGTCACACAAAATAGACATTCCTTCACTTTAAACAGCATATGGTCACACTTATTAACACTTTTGGTCACTTGATGGTTAGTTGTATGTGACTAAATACACTCCCAAAAACATGCTTTGTGTGACTAAATGTTAGTAAAGGCCACACAAAAACCAAATTTATGTGGCAATTGGATGATCTATAGTCACACAAACCATACATTCCTTCACTTTCAACACCATATGGTCACACTTATTAACACTTTTGGTCACTTGATGGTTAGTTGTATGTGACTAAATGCACTCCCAAAATCATGCTTTGTGTGACTAAATGTTAGTAAAGGCCACACAAAAACCAAATTTATGTGGCAATTGGATGATCTATAGTCACACAAACCATACATTCCTTCACTTTCAACACCATATGGTCACACTTATTAACACTCTTGGTCACTTGATGGTTAGTTGTATGTGACTAAATACACTCCCAAAATCATGCTTTGTGTGACTAAATGTTAGTAAAGGCCACACAAAAACCAAATTTATGTGGCAATTGGATTATCTATAGTCACACAAACCATACATTCCTTCACTTTCAACACCATATGTTCACACTTATTAACACTTTTGGTCACTTGATGGTTAGTTGTATGTGACTAAATACACTCCCAAAATCATGCTTTGTGTGACTAAATGCTACCAAAGGCAACACAAAAACGAAATTCATGTGGCCATTGGATGATCAATAGCCACACAAACCATACATCCCTTCACTTTAAACATCATATGGTCACACTTATTCACACCTTTGGTCACTTTATGTGTACTTGTATATGACTAAATACACCCCCAAAAGCATGCTTTGTGTGACTAAATGCTACCAAAGGCCACACAAGAATAAAATTCATGTGGCCATTGGATGATCAATAGTCACACAAAATACACATTACTACTTTGTAAACATCATATGGTCACACTTATTCACAGTTTTGGTCTCTTTATGGTTAGTTGTATGTGACTAAAGACACCCCAAAAGCATGTTTTGTGTGACTAAATGTTAGCAAAGGCCACACAAAATACACATAAATAACAGGTAAAACAATTTTGGTTATCTTTAAGGTAAATTTATTAAGAAAGTGAGCCATAAAGGCAATATTACATACATCCCTAACATAACACAACAATTCCCAAGCTCTTATTATATATAATGGTTCACTTGGATTTTCGTATAACAGCACCTCCACAGTCGGTTCGATAGTAGTCATTTCGTGATTCATGACCCAAGTCACGTCGATCCACACGTGGCAATATGTTATCATTGTCCTGGTGAATGAAGGTACTAAATTCCTCATCGAATTCGTCATACTTATCTTTGTAATTCTTGGGAGGTGTCTTAAACACAATAGACAATTTTTTATCTACCTGGTCTTGAACATAAAACACTTGTCGTGCTTGTGAGGCTAATATGAACGGATCAACCTTGTGGCCTAAATTATTCATGTCAACCAACGTATATCCAAGAATAGTATCGCGTTTCACACCACCTCTGTGATTAACCCAATCACATTTGAAAAGAGGAATTTGCCTGTAACGGTAATCTAGTTCCCATATCTCTTGCAAAACCCCATAATAAAAGGCTTGCCTTGTGGTTGCAACGTCTTTAGATATGTGCAGATCTAGTGCCTCAACACTAACCCCACTGTTCTGGTAAACTTTGCCTTCATGAGATTTCGTACGAAATGTATACCCATTGATGTCATATGCATCGTATTTCACTAAGCTGGCGCGTGGTCCATATGATATCCACCTTACAGTTTCGGATACACTTTCTTTGTCGATTTGCAACTCTCTCTCAACCTGAATTTCATTACAAGTAATTTTGTTATGATGTATATTTTGGGAAGACTAATAAAATATTCATATTTGCACAAAAATATATATATAAAAAAAAAAAAAAAAAAAAAAAAAAACTCAATTATAAATAACATAAGATTAATTACGTACCTCTTTGTGTAACCACTTAGCAAAAGAATTATTGTGCTCATTCTCAAGTAATGCTATTCGCATACCCGGGTTTTCTCTTTTCAAAACTTGCTTGTGTCGCCTGAAACAATGTGTTTGATTATCATATTTCGTAGATCATTTTAAGTAAAGAAATAGACATGTGTTAAGTAACACTTACTCGATATACGGTACAATTTCATCTGTATTCTGTAATACATACAAATGTGCTTTCTGAAAGAGTTCCGCAGAAAATTCACTTGATTTGCCAGCCGACAATGGGTTTCCTTCCTCATTTTCATCAGTTTCATGTTTATCATGTGGGATACCAATAGTTTTCATGGATTTATGATATTCGCTAAAAAACTCTATTGTTTCTTCCGCAATAGTCTCCTCAGCAATGCATCCCTCTGGTCTATTCCTGTTTCTCACATGTCCTTTAATAACCTTCATACATCTTTCGAATGGATAGATCCACCGAAAGCATATTGGACCACATAATTTTACCTCCCTAGTTAGGTGCACAGTCAAGTGTATCCTAATATCAAAAAACGACGGGGGAAAGAACTTCTCGAGTAGGCAAAGTGTCACTACCAGTTCTGTTTGCATCTTATCTAGTTCTTGCGATATTATTTCTTTCTTACATATCGATTTAAAGAAAAATCAAAACCTGATAATGGCATATCGTGTGGGTGGGTGCATGATTGAACGTATTGCAATGGGCAGGAAATCTTGCATTAGCATGTGATAGTCATGCGATTTTAGGCCAATGAGCTTCCTATCCTTTAGGCTGACCAAACTAGAGAAATTTGAACAATAGCCTTGTGGTACCCTGATGTTCTGTAATGTTTCACAAAAAATGTCTTTTTCAGCATTAGTTAATGTGTAACCTGCTGGAGGTAGTGTTGTACTGTCTTGTCCTTGCATAGCAACAACTCTTGTTTTACCCCGAACGCAGCCAGATCCAATCGAGCATTAAGTCCATCTTTCGTCTTTCCTGGAACATGTATCAAAGTTCCCACGAGGCTTTCAGTAACATTCTTTTCTACATGCATAAAATCAATAAATTGTAGAACAGAATGATGCCTCCAATACCGAAGTTTTCGGTACCAAATGTTGAATTTCTTCCAATACACATCTTTTTGTCCGTTTACTTTGCTTGAACTCCCCTCTTCTTCTGTTGTGTTTCTATTCTTCTTTTTAATCTTCCCACCTCTGCCTCTCGTATCTTCTTGGTTTCCTGATGCATTATTGTTTGGTCCTTTTCCTTTTCCCCACTTATTTTCAATATTTTGTACCTCGTTGTATATTTGTTCCCCGGTCATTGGATTTGGAGCCGGGAGAAATTCTGGTTGTCCATGAAATGCCTTCCTTTGCCTTCTGAAAGGATGGTCTTATGGTAGATATCGTCTGTGACCAACTTAGATTTGTTTGGATGACGCAGGAAGTCAAACACAGTTTGTATCTTTCCCACATACCACGCAACCTTTGAATCCACTGTACGGGCAGCCACATAGTGTACCAAGTGCAGGGTAATCATTTATTGTCCATAACACAAAGGCACGTAGCTTAAACGTATCTTTTGTGGATGCATCATATGTATCAACCCCTTTATCGAATAAGGTTTGCAGATCATCAACCAACGGTTCTAAAAAAACATCGATATCATTTCCCGGGTATCCCGATATTAATACTGAAAGATTGATAAACTTTCTTTTCATACATAACCATGAAGGAAGGTTGTATATGACAGTTAAAACTGGCCATACACTGTGATGCCTATTTCCCGTGTGGACGTCAACACCATCAGCCGATATTCCAAGCCGTAAATTTCTTAGATCTTCAGCAATTTCGGGGAATTTTTCATCTATGGTACGCCATGCCTGTGAATCTGCGGGGTGACGTAACACACCATCGGTTATCCTTCGTGTCGCGTGCCATCTTAAATTTTCTGAATTACTTTCTATCTTAAATAGTCGTTTCAGTCTAGGTATAATGGGAAAGTACCACATTACCTTTGCTGGAATGTTTTCGTACACTTTATGTGTCTTATTATCCACCTTCCATCTTGATGTCCAACAAGTTCGACACGCATTCAAATCCTTGTCACTGTCCTTCTAGTAAATCAGGCAGTTGTTGATACATACATGTATCTTTTTGTATCCTGAACCCATCAACTTCATAATTTTTTTGGCTTGATAAGTTTTTTCCACCATTTCGTTACCAGAAGGTAGCATCTTTTTTAACAATCCTAGTAATTCAGTAAAGATCTTATCAGAACATCCGTACATACCCTTCAAGTTGAGTAGTTTAACTATTGCGGACATCTTTGTGAAGTCGGGACATCCTTCATAAAGAGGCTTCTCTACATCTAATAATAGTTCTTGAAATTTCACAAGGTCATCCTCAGATTCAAAATTATCTTTTGTAGCATTTACCATTTCTACTGTTGCTGGGCCATATGTTGGAATATCTGAAACAAAATCCGTGTCGTCAACAAACTCTATTGTATCGTTAACAGGTTTTGGGTCACTTATTGATGGGTCAGCCTTCTCTCCATGTTTAGTCCAGTTTATGTAGGTTAGATCAATCCCATTACTGAATAAATGGAACTGCACTTCATCCACTTTACGCTCTATGTGGTTTAAACAATTTGTACACGGACATGGCAGTAAAAGTTTTCGTTTATTAACTCGTGGGTCGATGTTCCCCATCATTAGCAAGTTGTCTACTGCATAATCAAGAAAGGCTGCTACTCCATCAACATAAGCTTTGCCGGTCCTATTACATCCCATCCAGGACTTGTCCATGTTTATAAATGTAGTCCCTGTAGCCAAGTTAAAAAGAAAGTCCAAGTTATTGATTATAAAAGACAACATCAAACTGCAATTGATGAAGTCTAATGAAACAGTTCCTAAAGGTGTGTTTGGGTCAATGAGGAATTACCAATTCAGTATCTAAATTCTTGTTCCATGAATAAGCAGTTGATGAGCTTAAAATTTAAATAGACATTCCAAATAATGATTAGGACTTCTAAAAGATGGAATTTGGTGTTGAATTCTGCTAAAATGTCCATGAAGTCTAATGAAACAGTTGTTAAAGGGGTGTTTGGGTCCAGGAGGAATAATGAATTACCTAAGACGATTAACATGGTTACTTATATATTTTGTTATAACGATGTATACTAAAAGGAACATAACAATACTTACCAGTGGTGACGAGATTTGTGGTGGTTACCGGATGTGTGGTGATATGAGAGGGATTTGTGGATGTGATAGGAGGAGTTCTTATTGTTTTTGATTAGTTTGGAATGGGATTGATGCAAACTTTGGGGGGAATACATTCAATTTTTTTTAAGAAATTTTACAAAATTTCACGAAAATATTGGAGGGAAAATATCTTTAGCCACGATTAACAAGTAGTAGCAAAGGTTAAAAACAAGTTTAAATAAAAAAGGAAAAAAAAAATTGCAAAAAGGGGTGAACTAGGACTCGAACCCCTGACCTCAACTACACCTCAAACTCAACCACAAACAACAACACCATCTCTGCCCTTGGGAATTTTTCGTTATACCCTTCTTCTTTAATTCTTTTAACCACCTTATTAACCTTTTAGCTTATTTCTCATTACTTAAATAAGCTTATTACAGCTTATTTAAATAAGCTATTTTTGTCACTTTTATTTATCCTTCAAACTTCAATACTTTAAGTATTTATAACAAATTCAAATTCATAAAACATGTACAATCATTGCATAATACTAGTATTGTTATATTACATTGCATAATTTGCATAAGTGACCAAAGTAACATAGATGTCATAACTACCATTAGTAATACTTACATGTTTCTACTTAATTACATGTTCCTGGTAAAGTACCCCCATCAATGTGTGATTCACAACACACATCCAAAAGAAGTTATATACTAAAGATGGGATATGCAAAAAAAGTATCAAATGTACTTCCAGAACATGAACAATAATATCCTTAATTGAGTTAGCAAAGATGAAAAACGGGATAGACATTGTATTGAAAATCATTTCCATTCACATCAACCTTCAAATGTATAAACTTGAATCTGATCATTTTTTCAAACTCGAAAGAGCATTCCTTGGCAAACATCCTCCACCTTCCAAACACACTAACAGTTCCAGGCATCTCCGGCTCCTCATTCTCGCACTCCATTGTCATGAAAAACTGAACATGACGATGTTTCATGAGCACCTTACGGTATGGGTGGATAGGATGGTAGAGCAGGAATTCTTCCGGGATTTCCTGCAGTAGTTTCTAGTAAGTAAATATTTTTTTAAACAACTTGAACAAATGTAAACAATATTTATGAATGGATATATGCGTACAAGTTTCCCTGGTAGTAGAATTGCTGAAAATCTTTTGTAGAATGAATGCCCTTCACCAAAGTGGTCTCGATGTGAAGGCCATTGGCAAATATGTTTCATTCGATTGTCATCTACAAAGAATTGTTTTTAATTTTTATTTATATAAATGACTGAGTATAATAATTTGGAGTATGAAAGTATATCATAACTTTTTACCTCTTTCGGTCTCTAACAAACCAGGCTGAACCATTAGCAAATTGGTGGCATTAAGGAAATGCGCGTCTATACTTAGACTACCGTCACTTTTGAAGCCGGTAAGCAATAACTCTGTAGCGCGTTTCCTTGTGAAGATGATTGTCATTCCATCTTCTAAACCCAACACTTCTTCAATGTGGTTCCATCCATCCATGTCCAACTCATACACAACGGCTCCTCCTGCTTGAACAATATTGACATCCACGGCAAAGTTGATCCCATTTCCGTGGATTCTGATTTGGCGTACATTACCTACTCCATTAAGTAATGCAGCAGGTAGTGTCTACAAATAATTTTTAATATTAACCTTATTAGTACATAAAAAATTTAGTGAGTTATGAAATCACACATTTGACATAAGATTAATTAATTATCAATATCTAATACCTGGATCTCATCATAGAAGTCAAAAACACGAGACTTGAACCTTGATAACCGACCGGCATTCATGTTGTACCCACCATATTCTGTTCCGTCCTGATTGTATACTGTGACATAGAAGCAGTCGGCGCCTTCCTCAACAAAATGCAATGTCCTAACATCCCGATTAAGGTTTGCCAAAGCAAATGCCCTCCATCTTTCACCGGTTAACTGTATGGGGCCGTCAGTTTGAGTCTGCAATGCAACTCTGAAACGAACCCTCTGTGCACTTGTGATGTAGATTGTACTCCTTCCATGGAAACATGAGGTAAAGTACACGGCTGGTAGTTCCTGAATATATTTCAATAACGTATTTGACATTTACTAAATGAACATTTATGGTATATAAATTCATTAAGGCATATGTGTGCGATTACCTGCGACTCTGGATACGTGTTTGGGTTTAACCTGACATAAAATTCAGCCATGTTTCTACACAAAAACAGAGCATATGTTAACGCAACCTATACATTTCCATCATGACTTGCTAATCAACAGAGCATATGTTAAGGCAACCTATACATTTCCATCATGAGTTGCTAATCAACATTTGCTAATGAAACTCAAATGGATTAACACGCAAATAGTTTAACATTAAAGTAATTCTATATACACAAACCAAACCCGACCGAAGCCCACTCATTCCTACATGCAATTACAACCGAACCCGACCGAAACCAACTCATTCCTAAAGGTAATACATTGTTTATACTTGGAAAATATAACTCAAATGATTATCAATTTTATACCAATTTTATACCATGCCTACTGAATTATTTGTGAGTCAAATAACCAATTTTATACCACAACTTCAACCCATTCAATATGTACAATTAGCCCCTACAGAATCAACAATCTCTCATAAGTTATCTCATAAATAATCAACACAGTTACTATACTTCAATACTTGTCAAATATAACTAACATACTCTTAGATTCTAATTTTCTAGGCTTTAAACTGTTTTTTTATAGGCAACTAACCTTACATGCAGGTTCTTATCATTCAAATATTGATTAAAACCATTTCACAAAAATGAGTTTAAACTTCATTAACATGAATAAAGTAGTCAATCAGACCAATAAGTATAATGTAAACTCATGGACACATTATTAACAACTATGTATATATAAATTACTTCAAGCAAGATGCAAAAGAAGGGAAATTAAAAAATTGACTTTGATCATGAACAGAAATCGAAAAAACCTAACCTGTGGTAGTTGAGATGAGTTTGGGATGACGGTTAGTTTGCCGACGTACGACTTGTGTGTTTATGTGAATAATAACTGTTGTGGTAACCAAATGGCCGAATTTTATTTTTAAGTGACATATATTGGGAGATACAATGGCATCATGGCTTCATATACTATACACGCAAATTTTTTTTGGTCTAACTGGTAGATGTATTTTGTTAAAAGATAATAATAAGAATAAACATTAAAAAAGAATATATATAAAAAAATATTAATAAATATTTTTTTTATTCAAAATCGGACGTTCACAAACTACAATGATTAAATATAAAACATGTGAATTAAACATTACTACTTGATAATTAAACTACGATACGTAAACATAAAACATCTAAATTAAATTACGAATCAAGAAAACGCATCATCCGACACATAGCCCTCGTGACTTGAAGCACTCGAATCGTCGTCACTCGATGGCACACGGGGCCATCCATTTTGTATTCGCCATGCACAACGACGGTTTCTCCGAGCCTGTTTAGCTTTTAAGTACTCCTCACGAGCTCTTCTCTCACGTTCTTCCTCTGCTTCAACACGTAACACTTCTTGCATATCTTGGTCATACAGTTCTTCATCAGTCAACGCACGTGCATTGGTTTGGTTTTGTGCTGGAAAGTTTGCCGGTGGATTGTACTGGGGTGGATTGTTTGCCGGTGGATTGATTGCCGGTGGAAAAAGAAATTCCGGTGGAGTGTTCTGTGGTGAATTGTCATATTGGAATACGGGAAACAGATCTTGTGGTGGATTGTTTTGTGGTAGATTGTCGTATGGGAATACAGGGAAAAGATCTTCGTGTTGGGTGTTGTAAACTGACTCATTATCTTGTGAATCGTTGTGAGACATTGTTTCGAACTTAATAATTTGTGAATTACGTTTTTGTATGTGAATCATTGTGATAACCTAGTGATGGCTATTTATAAGGGCATTGTTTGGATTTGAAATCTGAATTTACCTATCTCTTGTTAGAAATTTGAAATTTAAACGTTTGAAATTTAAATGTTTATAGACATGTTTTAAATGAGGTTTTCAAATTTGAATTTACCCAGCTCATATCTTGTTATAAATTTTGAATTAAAAATTGGACGTTCACAAAATGCAAAATTATTTTTCTTAAGTCATAAATGACTACAAATAATTTCATTTTTTTTACTTTTATTTTATTTTTATGAATTAAACACTAATTTGAAGTGATTAGAAATTAAAAGTCAAAATTGCAAAAGTAATTTTTACAAAAGCTTGAAAACTTATAAAAGGTAAAAAAAATTATAAAAAGTTATCTGGCATAAAAATTAAACACTAAAACTAATATATTTTTTGCTTTTTTATTTAAAGTAATTTAATTAAAATTAACCATAAAAACTACCTAATGAAGAGTAAAAATTATGGGAAAATTACTAGGAATGCTACAAGTTACAAGGAACCTAGGAAAAATATGAGGAGGGGGAAAATGGTACGGATAAGCATTTAAATAAACTAAAATGCAAAACTAAACTAAAAGGAACAAGGACTATATTAAGTATATAGATTATGCAATAACAAACGGAACTGGTGCCCCAGAGCAATTGGATGGGGGTTGTGGTATTGTGCATGTATGCTTGAGGTCCCAGGTTCGAACCCCACTTTTTGCAATTTTTCCATGTATTTTAATTTTTTTGATTTTCTTTTTACAAAACTTTTTTATTACTAATTTTAAGTAACTTTTGTTAAAACACTTTTTTCAAAAGTCAAAAATAAGCTCTCTATGAGCTTTTTAGCTTTATAGATGCTTTTTTTAAGCCAAAATGGATTTATAAAAGGAATTAAGCTACAAATAAGCTACAATAAGCTAAATAAGCTGTAACTACATGAGTTGTACCTACCTTAAGCTAAAACAACTTGAAACAAGGCAAAGGACAAAAATAAGCACTGGGTGGTACTTGGAGCCTGTGTGCAAACTCTGAGTCACTCAGTGTATGTTTTGAGACATGTCACAAGTATGAGTCAAATAAGCTAAGGGCAAAAGGGCTAGAGTCCAAAATAAGGACTAATCCAATAAGCTGAACTTGTAAGCTCCCTAAAAAGCCCAAGGTTGTGTACTGGGGTCCACAGATAAGCCAGATAAGAGCTTATGAACTTTGGCTAAAAACCAATTACACACTGACCACCCAATGTACACAGTCAAATGGGACAAACAAAAAGCTACTTGCAGCCCTATTAGATAAGCTAGAAATTGCAAAATAAGCTATGAGCTAGAAAGATCAGCTGATTGGCTTTCCAAAAAGCCAATAATAACACTATGGGGCCCACTATTGAACAATCTATGGTCTATTGAAAATGGTCAATTTCCTGTGCACAGGCCAAGTACTTGCCGTGCAAGCTTAAAGAAGGACTTGCACAAGCTACAATAAAAATCCTAGAAATAAGCTGGACACAGATTTTTAAAAATGAGCTTAGGGACTATGATTTGTGAAAAGCTCAGGTTCCCAATCCAAATACAAAAATCAAAATAAATCTCCCTATTTTTGGATTTCTGAAACAACTATGTTTTTGACTTTTTTAAATTATGAACTTACGTTGACTTTTGTGAGATTTGATCCTAATTTACTGATTGATTAATGTGACTTAAGCTATATTAAGACTAATTTATGCTAGAACAACTACTTGTGAGATGATTTGAAGCTTATGCCACACTAATTTCCACACAGACAGATTTTAGGCCAATTTCTTGGTGATTTTGACTTTAAAGCTTATATCCACTAAAACCTTGTTTGTTTCTGACTTATTAGGTGTTAAGAAAGTTGTATGAACAGGCTTTAGTCACTGAGTTCAACTAATACTCACTACACATACCTAACCAAACACTACTTTAAAACACAGATTGTTTAATAACTGATTTAACAAATTTAAAAGGAAAATGATCAATCTAAATCATAATACTGATACATAAGCTTGTATTAGGCTAAATTAAACACATATAAACAAAAGCAACCAACATTTAACAATAACAACTAACAATCACAGATTTATGAAAAAATGGAACAAAATAATGAGACCTTGCCCCTAGGCTCAACCAAGGGCACTTGAAACATGTACATAATCAACACAACTCTCTTCTCCAACACCCCAACATAATCAACATAAGCACATGCAGATTATCATCAAAGCACATAACAAAACAAACGTCAATTAAACTTAAATATGCACATACCATTAAAATATTCACCATAATAAGTTTTCACAAACCATTGTTCACAAACCATCACCTTGTAGATAAATAAATAACAAGTTTTCAACAAAATAAGTACATAACCCAACAACATGAGACCATCAGACACAAAAACCACAAAAAGAACCAACAACTACCTTCATTCTTCATCATACTTCTCCAGAATCTCAATGGTCTCCTTCTTCAACGCTATCAACCTCTGAAAGTCAGCCACAACACTTGCAAGGGATTCAACCAAACGCCTCTCAATGAGCTGGACTTCATGCATTGAATCATAAACATCCTCAGCTGCCATTTTGTCACACCCCCAAAATACCTGAATGGCAGCGGAATGGAATACCTGGGGGTGACTGTCATAGCATCACAGTTACAGTTACATTGAACGACCTAAAGTGTCGTTTGGAAAATACGTCGTTTGATCATTAAAACATTCAGAGTTTACAAAACATAGGTCCCAAAAAGTTTTGCCAATTTAGATAAAATAAGTTCAACAAGATCAAATGTATCATAAGTGCAAAAATATAAAGTGAGACGCGTCGTCTCCGCGACTCCATGCATGCCATGAGAATATGCCTTAGTTACCTGAGAAATACATTGCGAAAAACGGTCAACACGAATGTTGGTGAATAATCATAGGTTTATAAGTTAAATCGTAAGTACAATAGCCACAAGTATAAAATAAACCGACAAAAATGTCAAAAATACTACATTGTCCCTTAAGCTCATGACCCCGAAGCTAGACATAATAATGGCCCCAACAGAGTGTTTACCAGGCATTCAATTCAATAAGACATGAAATGCATTCGTCCCGTTGGAGCAACCCAACGCGAATGGAGGCGTCACCCTCAATAGATCTATTCACCCACTCTCGCTTAGTACTAGAAATTAACGGTCCATGATAATAAATGGGGACTTGTCAAGACATGGTAATTAGGCAACTTAAGCAATGTATGGAATTTGTAATACTTGGGCATGTACAAAAATAATAGTGCAATGTATTCTCCCCCGTGGGATTTGAAATCAAAATAAGTAATTAAAACGGGGCTATGAAAACTCACCTCGAAATGATAGTACTAAAATGGTACAATGATGGTAAAGTGATCGGGACAATAAGGCGCGCACACTAGCCGCAACCTAAATGAATAATCATGATCTAATTTAGATCATGCCGTGATATAATGAATGCACATGCACATGATACCTATACCACTCGTAACTTGGAAATAATAGTTATTGTCAAATAAAATACTTTCCATACTTA
Source organism: Artemisia argyi (assembly GCA_030686995.1). Lineage (NCBI taxonomy): Eukaryota > Viridiplantae > Streptophyta > Magnoliopsida > Asterales > Asteraceae > Artemisia > Artemisia argyi. The sequence continues at coordinate 21,809 of JARVZY010010578.1, read as the reverse complement.
CGAAAAATAAGTCCAAATAGGGTTATAAAAACTTGTCGTAATATATATCGTATAAAAATGTTAGTGTTATATGTCGTTAAGTCGTATAAATATTCTCTTGGGTCATACGTATTCATTTGTTAAGAATATAGTCCTTAGTAATATTTCTAGAAAATATACCATTTAGTACGTAAGTTATTATTTTTCTAGTAGTGACTATATATATATATATATATATAGTTTTGACGATTTTAAAACGCGTATAACTTGGTCGTTTTAAGTTCATTTTCCTCGTTCTTTATGTCCACGAATTCGTTTTAGTAAGTACTAATATATTTTTGATAACTCGGCTTCACTAAGTTACTTTTAACACCTCTATTTGTCCGTCGAAAACTGCCAAACAGCGTGCAGTTTTCAGAAAAATACTTTCCGTCGTTAAATTTACAAAAATCATAACTTCTTCGTTATAAACTCTTTTTAATCCGTTCTTTCGCCTAAAGTTTCGTTTTTGAAAGTATTTTCTAAATCTTTGGTCAAAAATTAGCCATCAACCACTGATTTTCCCAAGAAATGAAAATAGGGACAGTAGGTATTTCAAATGTTTCAAAAATTATTTCTAGGGTTCTAAACTAGTTCCATCTTCAATCAAACCACTTTCAATCACCACAAGACTAATCTAATCCTACCATACACCTTCTTAGGGTGTCATGGGTTCCTAATCATCATAACAAAGTAGATCTAACAAGGATCTAACCAAAAATCACTTCTAGGGCTTAAAAGTTAAATATGTACAAAAATGGAGTGGTATAAGTTAATGCATGTATGAGATCTTGCAAGAAAAATATATAAACATAATAATAACTTTGTAAAAATTATGAAATGAGTTTTTGTAAACTTACTTTGAGATGTGGTGTGATTAGATGATAAAACCTTAGTATTCTTAAGTTTATATTTCAAAACCTTGTAAGAAATACTTAACTAAACTATAATAACACTTGATCTTGGGAAATAATTTTTGGTCTTGCTTGTCTTCTCCTTGTTGCCGTGAGTGAGTAGAGAGAAAAGAGAGAAAATGAAATTTTGCTAGTTATGAAATGAGATAAAAAGCTAGTTTAGGTTATATGTATTTTATGTATTATTATTATAAGAGAATGGTACTAAAAGAAAGAAACAAGATCCACAATTTATGGAATTTACAAGGGGGGGGGCGGCAAATCAAAGGGGGGGGGGGGGTTGGAGTGTAAGACTTTTGTGACTTGTGTATTATTATGTGTTATTTTGTAGTTTTAAATTGTACCGGGTACCGGGTTAACTAAAAATAAATTTTAACGGAGTTAACCGGGTCATAATAAAGTTATAAAAATTATAAAAATATGTTGGGTATAAATATTGAGTGTTTGGTTAATCGTTATTTAGTTTCTACGAAAACTGTCGTAATTAAATTAGTGCGTACGATACGAAATAAATAAATTTCCAAAATACCGGGTAAATTAATATTAGAATTTTTATATTATAAAAATGAGTATAAAAATATATTGGGATCATAGTTGGGAGTGTCGTACGTGTTAGTCACATTTATAGTTCGCGTTTTAGTGTTTATTGAAAATAAACATACGTAAATCGTTAATTATATTAAAAATATAATTTGAATACCCTACGAGTGGAATAGTATGCAAGTGCCATAAAGATGATATGCAGACTATTTCTAGTCTATATGAAATGTCCCAATGATAATGCATGAATTCGCACCTGAACCAATACGGTTACGCGAATTTAAATACTCGTAAACTAAATTTACGATGACATGAGTAATGCACGTGAATAGTGGTTTTCTTCCGGAAATGAATAGTGCTAAGTGAATAGTAAAATTTCTGAACGCTTCTCAGAATATCAAATTGACCTCGAAAATGATGAATAGTAAAATGATGAATAGTGATCGATGAATAGTAATTGGTGAATAGTAAGATTGTCGAAGTTTGGAAAATGACCGGAAATTACGAGTTGTGACACATTTCTTCATCAGTATTCAACCGAAACACCTCCATCATTCTTTCTGTTCTCTTATCCACTTGCATTCTCATGTTGTCTCTGACGGCTGCAACATTTCTCATGTTGACCTCATTCGTAGGTATCTCCTGAATATTGAGAAAAATAAAACAAGCATGAATCTTTTCGGACCCACAAACATCTTTCAGTTCTTTCAAGTGTGGCGTGTCAGACATTTTCAATTAGGGTTAATGAGAAATGAAATAAAAAGTTATGAACTGAAAAAAGTTTATGGATGAACTGAAAAAATAAAAATAAAACCAACATATATATAAAGGGTAGATGCATGAACTGAAAAAATTAAGAGTATTATTGAGAAATGAAATAATTAAAACAAGTAATCATGATAACTGAAGAGACTGCAGAAAATCAAAGGTGGAGAAAAACTTACGCGTTCCCATAATATTGATGATTATTATTTTAATTGGGATGACTCAAAGTGTAACCAATTCAGTTTCAGTTTGAAGCATTTGTAAAAAGAGAGGAACTAGTAATTCCGGGTTGTGAATAAATTAATTGGGTCGACTTGACAACCCGTTTAAGCTTTTTTTCTTAATGTGGCAACTTTTGTATCAAAAAAGGGTTGACTGTGTCAACCCAAAACCCGTTTAACCTTTTCAACCCGTGAATTTCAAAAAGATCACGCCCGTATTTATAAATGGTTATAATTTGAATATTATTTTTAAAATATTCATGATTATTATTTTCTAATTGAATGAAACCAAACTAACCGAACAACCCGATAGTACACCTGGGTCATATGAACCGGTGATATTGCCCTGTTGTCGACCTTGATGAACCTTAATGACGAATCTTCATATGATTCTTTTTACTATGAACCTTAATGACGAATCTTTGCTATGAAACTTTTATTATGAACCTTTGATATGCTTTTCTGAACCATTTGATATGACCCATTTGTTATGCACATTTTGGATATGAACCTTTTGATATGACACTCTGATTAAGATATGATATATGACTATCAGTTTGATACACGGGCCATTTCACTAGTCATGGGGGTTCCATGTCCGGGTCATTGATGCACCAATGGCATATATGACTAGTGTGTTTGAGTGACGTTCCACACCATCCCTTATATGTTACATGTTATGAGCTCAAGTATATGTTTGGCCACTATGTTATCTGCAGGGGAGTATGGATGCATCCTATATCTGTTATCTACAGTTAGTGGATTATCTGTTATATGATATGATATGTTATGTTTCTGGGCTCGTGGTGGATTACTGTCCTATCTCTGACTTCATGCGAAGCAATATATTCAATCATAATAGTCGACACTTTATACCCTATCACCGATTCATCCCGCCCAGACCGATTACAAGCTACAAGTTGGTCCACCGCCCGACTACTGATTCGCGATTTTCGCAACATTGGATATGAACCTATTGGATATGAACCTATTGATATGACACTCTGATTATGATATGATATCTGACTCCCAGTTTCTCCCTTTTGCCGTTTATACACGTTTTCCCCCTTCTCATAGGCTTTTCTCCCTTTTCATATGTTTTGATACGTTTACATACATTTTCTTACGTCTTTGTCCTTTTTACTCAGTTTCTATACGTTTTCTTACGAGTTTACATGTTTTCCTCAGTGTTTACACGTTTTCGCCCATTATTTCATGCATTTACTATGTTTATACACGTTTTTCCCCTACTCATAGGATTTTTTCATACGTTTTCATACGTTTTCATCCGTTTTCTTACGTCTTTGTCCTTTTTAGTCAGTTTTTATATGTTTTCTTACGGATTTACATGTCTTCGTCAGTGTTAACATGTTTTCGCCCGTTATTTCATGATTTAGTCCGTTTATACACGTTTTCCCCCTTCTCATAGGGTTTATCCCTTTTCATATGTTTTTCCTTTTTTACAAGTTCTCGCCCCGTTATTTCATGTTTCAGTCCATTTCCACACGTTTTTTTTTCTTTTCTGTTTTTGTCCGTTTTTAGCCGTTTTCATCTATTTTAGACGTTTTCCTCCGTTTCATACGTTTTCTTACTTTCTTCTGGTTTGATCATTTTTGTTTGCGTTTTCGTTTATTTATTATGGTTTTAAACGTTTTTGTGTTTAATGACCCGAATCAAACTATAGCCGATTTGACAAAACCAAACTAAACGAACAAACCCGAGAACCGAACCGAACCGATCAACAACCCTAACTTATAGTGATAGTTTAAAATAAGGAGGAATTAGTATGACTTTTTTTAAACATTATGGCTTCTCATACACAGGATTTATGAGTTCTCATCATCACAAGGAGTCTCTCCCTCCGTTTTTCTGAAATAACCGCCGCCACCAACTTAATCGTCAAATCATCATGATGGTTCCAACGCGTATTAACCACACTACTTTCACACCGCTAATATCCACCACAAAAATCCCCTATATAAACCCTAATTCCCACATCACCATCCCTACCACTCTTCTTCATCAATTTTTAATATCATTTCAATCAGTCCTTATTTTACCCAAATTCATTATCAATGGCAGCACCATCAGGACCAAACCAAGTGGCTAGGCATGTGATTGATGACCTTGTTGACTTTAGCGGGGAGACCTCTGTTGATGGTTACATGAGTTTCTTCAAGGGTCAGCAAATCTCCAGTATCCGTGGCTTTATAAAGAAGATGCGTGAAGAGGTCACCACATTGAAGAATGAGATTGGGCAGCTTAATGCTTTAATAGCTGAGTTGCAAGCTCTTGGAGAGGAAGACCTGTTTGACACTCTGCTTGATCTTAGGCATGACAGGGAGAATGCCAATGCTAAGCTGCAAAGCCTGAATGATCTCATTGCTGATGCTGAGGAGGATGTCCAGACCAAGTAAGAACAGATTGAGACCATGACTGGTTGAAGGGTTGTCTCCATGGGATGTGAAGTTTCTTTTGTTTGGTTTTATATGTTTATGTCTTATGTCTTTTGTTAGATTTCCATGTTTTGTATGTATGAACACTTCAAATGGAAAATTAATGGAATCAATGGCTTAATTTACATGTTTTATGTCTTTTGATCAGTTTATTTTAGATGTTGTTTTGCATTTTGGAATATGTTGTGGTGTTTGAATATGTTAGCAAGGTTGAAAATATAAGAATGCAACTGCATTTTGTTTGAGCATTTCGATTCCTGTGTAAGTTTTAAGCGCTAATATACATGTGACTAGGGCTGTAAACAAAGCGATATTTATTGGGTAATTCAAGCTAAATGTGTCTTAGAGTCAAGCTAAATCTTATTCGGCTAATTTGTAGCCCCGATTTAAACATAATTCTAGTGTTGTATGATTCTTGAAGAAAAAAGAACATCCGATAGTTAACCATGGCTGAAAAAGTCGATGCAAAAGACTCACACACTGAATATACACCTATTGGCTGAAAAAGCTTTCAGAGTATTATGTGGTTGCAGGTAATTACTTGTTCTTATGTTTTTGTAATCGATCCCGAACACCTACGTTAAGTTGATACTTACTTGTTCTTATGGTTTTGTTATATGTGCTTGTAGGTATAGGGTTCCATTTCGAACATATAAGATGCTTCATAATATAACAGGGTATGTTGTTGTTTACTGGTATGGTTCCCGAACAACTTTATTGTTAGTGCTTATTTTTTGTTAAAATATACTTTTCAGTGATTAATATAGTTACTAGAACATTTAACTTTCAAAATCCCAGCTTGTATAACCATTATTTAGTTTTAAAATCAAAACGGCCCTTTTAAGGGGGTGTTTGGCTGGTTGTTGTATCAGCAGTCCTTGGTTGGATTCGCTTTTTTTTTTGTGCTTACTTGTTTATCTGGGACTGCTTGTGAGTTATAGTTTCTTAATTAGTTGCTTTAAGTCAATTTTTGGCTTTTGCTTGTTCATTTTTATGCGACGTGTGGTGATTTTAGTGTGTCTGCAGTGTGTTTGGGACACCGGGTTTGAAATAAATATTTAGGTTTAAATATTAAAATTGCAGCCAAAATTAAATATTTAAATTCTTAATTATAACTTTGGAGCCAAAAATTTTAATTCTCAAATGTGGAGCCAAAATTTCAGCCAAAAATTTAAAAAAAAATTAGGAAATTATGGTTTACTTATTTCAAAAACTGCCCCATCAATGAGGCCTATTTTCACTCCAAGCAATTAGGGTTCGACCATACCATCAAAACCTTTAATTTTTACACCATTCTTTACCAACTAAGTTTACTAATTCTCTTTTATACATTACTTCTGACGAATCATGGAAACTATAGATCATATGTTTCATTCTAATCATGAAAATGATCATAATGAAAATGATGATTTAAATGATAAACAGTTAGGATATGAATCAGAGGTTTATTCTGTAGATGGTGAGGATGATGAAAACAACCATTCAAATACGAATATAGTTAAGAGGGGGATAACTAGGTTAGCTAAGTTTCGCCGGGAATATGGAAAACCCGATGGAGTAAAGGTCAGTGTAACCTTTGATGCTCTGAATAGGTTAACAGGAAAAAACAGAGCATTGTTTTTGAGTTTTTTGGGTGACTTGGTTCGTGAGCATATAGGTGTCAGGATTCTATCATGGAAGAAAGTTGATTCAGAAGCAAGGGATAAAATGTGGGACGAAATCACGGTACACATATACTTTTTTTCAACCCATTGATATAGAATTAAATCTATACGTACCATGAAATCAAGAATCCATAATACATATATGTCCCTTATTTCAGTGTTGGAAGCATTTGATATGTTGTGGTATACGGTTGTGAATCTGGTCATTTGAACATGTATATTGTATCTAGAATACGAATAACAACCTGGATAAACTATAAAATAAAAGAAGGATCGATACTTGTTTAGTATACAACTTGTGTTTGTGTGAGTGTCTGTTATGTCGATATGTTTGTTCTTGTTTGAGTGTATGTCGTGTGTGTTATAGTAGTGGGTTGCTTGTTGTAGGTACAAGGTGTTAATAAGTTTATCTCTGCATTTAAATTATGTGCAACTAATTAACAACATTGTGTTACTCTTTACAGCGATTTTTTGCTGTTGAATTGACAATAAGAAAGCTGATAATGAATCGTCTTGGTCAACTTCTAAGGAATTTCAGAAAGAAATTGGCACAAAACTACATATTGCCAAACAAAAATACACCTTCAAAACTAAATGAAGTACCGGCGAAGTACAGTGCAATTATAAAAGCCGAAGATTGGATCAATTTTGTAAAGTACACGGCTACAGAGGAATACAAGGTGTTAATTAGTCATTTTTATTCAAGTCTCAGTATCTTTCACATATATATTAGTTCTATAATGTCAACATTAATACATATTCACGCCTTATGATTTTGTGTTACAAGGTGAAATCAGCTGCAGCTAAACTGGCGCGTTCCAAGTGTCTTTATCAGCATACAATGGGACGAGGTGGATACGCCAATGTGATAGATAAAATGGTAACATTAAACATTTGCACATTTGCATTTAATAGCATCTTAGTATCGTTTATATTGGTTTATCTTACATGTGTATGTATTTTATGGTTATAAGATCGAGAGAAAAGAAATTGAACCAGAAGAACAACCACTGCGCGGTACGCTGTGGTTCAAAGGAATGGAGAAGAAAGATGGAGAATATCACGATGATGAGATTAGGACTGTGGGAGAAAAAATAGTAAGTTTTACTAAAAGTTTGTATTATGTTCATTGTTGAAAGTGGGATCAACATATAATAACCTATTTCCCATATGGTGTGTGTAGAAAGAAACATAGGACAAGATCAAAAAAGGAACCTTGAAGATTGATCATGGCACTGATGCCATGACAGTTGTATTAGGTAAGGAAAAGGGCGGATATGCGAGAGGAGTTGGAGGTGGAGTAACCTACAAGAGGTATTTTGATCTGCCTCAAATCAGACAAGCATCTGATGAAAGAGTGTTGTTACTTCAAAGTGAACTTGAAAGTGAGAGACGCCAACATCAAGAAAAAGATAAGGTAATCCAGGATTTGATGAATCAATTGGCTGCCCAAAAGGGGCAGACGTTGCAGTCAACATCAACTCCGTCTACACCAACAGAAGTAAGACATTTTTTATGTTGAATTTTTTTTGTTACAAATGTGAAAGTATATTACCAAATAACAGATTATAACTTCAAAACACTAGGAAGCTTATCACCTATTTACAAAAACAAATTATTGCTCAACATGTTTGCTGATAAACCATGATCCAAACACTACTCCATATAACAATAGAATCCATTCAGCCTTAAATACTGTTGCGGTCTTCTTAAACAATTTATATTGCAGGTATTTCCGGTGAACATTAATGTTATAAATAGCATTGCTTATGAGGATGCCGAAACACGTGTTGCTAGATGTGAGAAAGTTGCGACCATTCAGAAGTCTAATGGACTTACAAATTTGGAAAAGGAAATGGTAATAAGTGTAAGTAATAAAACATCCCCTTGTTATTTTAGAATTCCACATACATGTCTTATTTACCGTGTTTATATATACAGGAACCTGTTAAATCTGTCTCATCTAAGAAACCGAATAGACTCAAACGAAAGGATTCTTCACGTCAAGATTCCCAATCACAACATGATTCTCCAATACAAGTATGTATTTAAACATGTTCATATATTCTTTTGTTTAATTAATTTCTGATACATATGTACATGCAACAAATCATTTTTTTAGGAAATTAAGTGCAAACTGTGGCATACAAAGAAAACAACTATTATAGCGTTGGGTACTGTATACAAGAGTGAAGGAAAACAAATGCTTCATAACAAACCACTCCCAAATGATTGCTACAGAGTGTCTATTGATAAATCTTTAGTGGATGCAGCATGCATCCCGGATGTAGGAAGTAACGGTTTCAAAACAGTTCAGGCTGCATGTGGTGGTTTTTGGGCATGGCCAAAAGATCAAGTGATTTTTGATGAACAGGTACATACATGCATGTGTTTAATTTATCAACTTATATATATATAATTCTTCATATTTAATTCAGTGTTTGATACACCCGGCTTTTGTTTCCTACAGGCTACACCAGCAAATACCATACAAAAGATTACTGAGAACAAAACTGCACCTAAATTAACAACGATGAGCAAAAACATTTACGTCTCTATTAATGGCATGCAAAAGGAAGCTGCTAAGAAGATCAAGACTCATAAGTCATTAAATTCTTGAAAATTTTATTATGTACGACATTGCAATTTTATATACATTATTCCAATTTTATTGTAGTTGAATTCGTTTTGATATTTTATATATATTTGAATTTGATTTCATATATATTGATTTCTTATATGTGACTAAAAGATTCATATAGTCACAATTATTACACTTTTGGTCACTGTTTGCTTAATTCTTTCTGTGACTAAATAATACAAATGGCTACACAAACAAAAAATGCATGTGACCATTGGATGAACAATAGTCACACAAAACACACATTTTTTCACTTGAAACACCATATGGTCACACATATTCACACTTTTGGCCACTTTATGCTTAATTGTGTGTGACTAAATACCCAAATGAAACATGCTTTGTGTGACTAAATGTTACAAAAGGCCACACAAACATACAATTCATGTGGCCATTGGATGATCAATAGTCACACAAAACACACATTTCTTCACTTTAAACACCATATGGTCACACATATTCACACTTTTGGCCACTTTATGCTTAATTGTATGTGACTAAATACCCAAAAGTAACATGCTTTGTGTGACTAAATGTTGCAAACGGCCACACAAATATACAATTCATGTGGCCATTGGATGATCAATGGTCACACAAAACACACATTTCTTCACTTTAAACACCATATGGTCACACATATTCACACTTTTGGCCACTTTATGGTTAATTGTATGTGACTAAATACCCAAAAGTAACATGCTTTGTGTGACTAAATGTTGCAAAAGGCAACACAAACATACAATTCATGTGGCCATTGGATGATCAATAGTCACACAAAACACACATTTCTTCACTTTAAACACCATATGGTCACACATATTCACACTTTTGGCCACTTTATGCTTGATTGTATGAGACTAAATACCCAAAAGTAACATGCTTTGTGTGACTAAATGTTGCAAAAGGCCACACAAACATACAATTCATGTGGCCATTGGATGATCAATAGTCACACAAAACACACATTTCTTCACTTTAAACACCATATTGTCACACATATTCACACTTTTGGCCACTTTATGCTTAATTGTATGTGACTAAATATATAAAAATAAATTGTTTTGTGTGACTAAATGTTGCAAACGGCCACACAAACATACAATTCATGTGGCCATTGGATGATCAATAGTCATACAAAACACACATTTCTTCACTTTAAACACCATATGGTCACACATATTCACACTTTTGACCACTTTATGCTTAATTGTATGTGACTAAATATATAAAAATAAAATGTTTTGTGTGACTAAATGTTGCAAACGGCCACACAAACATACAATTCATGTGGCCATTGGATGATCAATAGTCACACAAAACACACATTTCTTCACTTTAAACACCATATGGTCACACATATTCACACTTTTGACCACTTTATGCTTAATTGTATGTGACTAAATATATAAAAATAATATGTTTTGTGTGACTAAATGTTGCAAACGGCCACACAAACATACAATTCATGTGGCCATTGGATGATTAATAGTCACACAAAACACACATTTCTTCACTTTAAACACCATATGGTCACACATATTCACACTTTTGGCCACTTTATGCTTAATTGTATGTGACTAAATATATAAAAATAAAATGTTTTGTGTGACTATACAGTGTTTATGGTCACTAATACTGCTTAATCCAACGAAATTTGTACCAAATTAGTCACACATATTTAGGAATTGGTTACTGTTTTCTAATCGAGACTAAAAATAACTCGAACATGTGACCATAGGTACCCTATGGTCACGCGACCTTTTGTCACACACACTCGAAAATTCGTGTGTGACTATATGTATTTCGTCACACATATTGGGTGTAGCCAAATCCAGTTTTTGTTCTAGTGATTAGAATTCTCCTACGCATTAAATACAACCAAAAATCATAGTACACCTCCGATCATGTTTCTTAAGACGTTCAAGCAAGTTACCAACGGAATTCAGCCAGTTTTCTTAAGCCTAACATCGAATACAATCATCTATAACAATTATAAACAAAGAATCAACCCATAATTAACACCTAGGTTTCACTACATCTAAGCAAACATAAGGGAAATCTAGCCTAGCATGTTAAATAGAAGAAAAGTGTAAGATATAATCAAACAACACATAGACATATTGATTGATTTGAAAGATTACTTATCTCTAATTGAACATGAAAGATTCAAATGGTTGAATTGAATAAGCTTGAAAATTCGACCTAGAGTTTTTTCCCCCAAAGTTACACACTAATGAATAAAATTTGGAAAACTATATATAGATTTTACAGGGTGACGGCGTCATGTGTTAATTTGTGACGTCGTCAACTCGCCGCCATAATGAAATCGTATTGCCTAGATCTGCTTATGACGCCGTCATGTGTATTTTACTTCTGGGCCATCACCAATACTTGGACCATGATGGCCTTGGGTGACGCCGTCATCTCCTATGCACAAAACTCTTTGGATCGTCACGTGTATTTTCCACTTCCACCTCTTTTGTAACTCTTGACGCCATCATGTGGAGAGTTGTGACGCCGTCAGGTACTGTTCCCAGCAAGGAAAATTGAGACTTTGCCGTTTTCTTCACTTTTATGCTCCAAAAACGTCCAAAATGCTTCCTTTACTAGATTTCTCTCCAAAAGTACCTAAAATGACAAAAGGAACGATTTAGGGCAATATTTGATCAAATAATCACGAATTCGGGCTTAAATGACCCCTTAAAAGCGGTTCACTTTTCGCCTCATCAATAGACAGGATTCTTCACTATACAAATTGTACTCTCATTATCAATATTGATGGGAGTATTCTTGAAGTTCAATCCATAATCCAAAAGTTGATTCTGTACCCAAAGCACTTGGCCATAACAACTTGCAGATGCAACATACTCTGCTTCTGTGGATGAAGTTGCTGCAATTGTTTGCTTTTTACACTGCCATAAAACTAATCTTCTTCCAAGATATTGGCATCCTCCAGTAGTTGATCTTCTGTCATAATTTTCACCAGCATAGTCACTGTCTGAAAAAGCTTTCAAATGAAAAGGGGACTCTCTAGGATACCACAACCCTAGCTAGGTTGTTGCCTGAGATACCTAAAAACCCTCTAGACAGCATTCAGATGTGAAACTTTGGGTTTAACCTGATGTCTTGCACATAAACATAAAACAAAAGTAATATCTGGCCTAGATGCAGTTAATTACATTAAACAGCCAATCATTGATCTATATAGCTTGACATCAACATCCTCTCCATCTTCATCTTTTCCCAAGGGTTTGTTAGCATCAATGGGACTAGAAGTTGGCTTGACAGTAGTGAAGTTAAATCTCTTTAAAATATCTGAAACAGATTATAACTTCAAAACACTAGGAAGCTTATCACCTATTTACAAAAACAAATTATTGCTCAACATGTTTGCTGATAAACCATGATCCAAACACTACTCCATATAACAATAGAATCCATTCAGCCTTAAATACTGTTGCGGTCTTCTTAAACAATTTATATTGCAGGTATTTCCGGTGAACATTAATGTTATAAATAGCATTGCTTATGAGGATGCCGAAACACGTGTTGCTAGATGTGAGAAAGTTGCGACCATTCAGAAGTCTAATGGACTTACAAATTTGGAAAAGGAAATGGTAATAAGTGTAAGTAATAAAACATTCCCTTGTTATTTTAGAATTCCACATACATGTCTTATTTACCGTGTTTATATATACAGGAACCTGTTAAATCTGTCTCCTCTAAGAAACCGAATAGACTCAAACGAAAGGATTCTTCACGTCAAGATTCCCAATCACAACATGATTCTCCAATACAAGTATGTATTTAAACATGTTCATATATTCTTTTGTTTAATTAATTTCTGATACATATGTACATGCAACAAATCATTTTTTTAGGAAATTAAGTGCAAACTGTGGCATACAAAGAAAACAACTATTATAGCGTTGGGTACTGTATACAAGAGTGAAGGAAAACAAATGCTTCATAACAAACCACTCCCAAATGATTGCTACAGAGTGTCTATTGATAAATCTTTAGTGGATGCAGCATGCATCCCGGATGTAGGAAGTAACGGTTTCAAAACAGTTCAGGCTGCATGTGGTGGTTTTTGGGCATGGCCAAAAGATCAAGTGATTTTTGATGAACAGGTACATACATGCATGTGTTTAATTTATCAACTTATATATATATATAATTCTTCATATTTAATTCAGTGTTTGATACACCCGGCTTTTGTTTCCTACAGGCTACACCAGCAAATACCATACAAAAGATTACTGAGAACAAAATTGCACCTAAATTAACAACGATGAGCAAAAACATTTACGTCTCTATTAATGGCATGCAAAAGGAAGCTGCTAAGAAGATCAAGACTCAGAAGTCATTAAATTCTTGAAAATTTTATTATGTACGACATTGAAATTTTATATACATTATTCCAATTTTATTGTAGTTGAATTCGTTTTGATATTTTATATATATTTGAATTTGATTTCATATATATTGATTTCTTATATGTGACTAAAACATTCATATAGTCACAATTATTACACTTTTGGTCACTGTTTGCTTAATTCTTTCTGTGACTAAATAATACAAATGGCTACACAAACAAAAAATGCATGTGACCATTGGATGAACAATAGTCACACAAAACACACATTTTTTCACTTGAAACACCATATGGTCACACATATTCACACTTTTGGCCACTTTATGCTTAATTGTGTGTGACTAAATACCCAAATGAAACATGCTTTGTGTGACTAAATGTTACAAAAGGCCACACAAACATACAATTCATGTGGCCATTGGATGATCAATAGTCACACAAAACACACATTTCTTCACTTTAAACACCATATGGTCACACATATTCACACTTTTGGCCACTTTATGCTTAATTGTATGTGACTAAATACCCAAAAGTAACATGCTTTGTGTGACTAAATGTTGCAAACGGCCACACAAACATACAATTCATGTGGCCATTGGATGATCAATGGTCACACAAAACACACATTTCTTCACATTAAACACCATATAGTCACACATATTCACACTTTTGGCCACTTTATGGTTAATTGTATGTGACTAAATACCCAAAAGTAACATGCTTTGTGTGACTAAATGTTGCAAAAGGAAACACAAACATACAATTCATGTGGCCATTGGATGATCAATAGTCACACAAAACACACATTTCTTCACTTTAAACACCATATGGTCACACATATTCACACTTTTGGCCACTTTATGCTTGATTGTATGAAACTAAATACCCAAAAGTAACATGCTTTGTGTGACTAAATGTTGCAAAAGGCCACACAAACATACAATTCATGTGGCCATTGGATGATCAATAGTCACACAAAACACACATTTCTTCACTTTAAACACCATATTGTCACACATATTCACACTTTTGGCCACTTTATGCTTAATTGTATGTGACTAAATATATAAAAATAAATTGTTTTGTGTGACTAAATGTTGCAAACGGTCACACAAACATACAATTCATGTGGCCATTGGATGATCAATAGTCATACAAAACACACATTTCTTCACTTTAAACACCATATGGTCACACATATTCACACTTTTGACCACTTTATGCTTAATTGTATGTGACTAAATATATAAAAATAAAATGTTTTGTGTGACTAAATGTTGCAAACGGCCACACAAACATACAATTCATGTGGCCATTGGGTGATCAATAGTCACACAAAACACACATTTCTTCACTTTAAACACCATATGGTCACACATATTCACACTTTTGACCACTTTATGCTTAATTGTATGTGACTAAATATATAAAAATAAAATGTTTTGTGTGACTAAATGTTGCAAACGGCCACACAAACATACAATTCATGTGGCCATTGGATGATCAATAGTCACACAAAACACACATTTCTTCACTTTAAACACCATATGGTCACACATATTCACACTTTTGGCCACTTTATGCTTAATTGTATGTGACTAAATATATAAAAATAAAATGTTTTGTGTGACTATACAGTGTTTATGGTCACTAATACTGCTTAATCCAACGAAATTTGTACCAAATTAGTCACACATATCTAGGAATTGGTTACTGTTTTCTAATCGAGACTAAAAATAACTCGAACATGTGACCATAGGTACCCTATGGTCACGCGACCTTTTGTCACACACACTCGAAAATTCGTGTGTGACTATATGTATTTCGTCACACATATTGGGTGTAGCCAAATCCAGTTTTTGTTCTAGTGATTAGAATTCTCCTACGCATTAAATACAACCAAAAATCATAGTACACCTCCGATCATGTTTCTTAAGACGTTCAAGCAAGTTACCAATGGAATTCTGCCAGTTTTCTTAAGCCTAACATCGAATACAATCATCTATAACAATTATAAACAAAGAATCAACCCATAATTAACACCTAGGTTTCACTACATCTAAGCAAACATAAGGGAAATCTAGCCTAGCATGTTAAATAGAAGAAAAGTGTAAGATATAATCAAACAACACATAGACATATTGATTGATTTGAAAGATTACTTATCTCTAATTGAACATGAAAGATTCAAATGGTTGAATTGAATAAGCTGGAAAATTCGACCTAGAGTTTTTTCCCCCAAAGTTACACACTAATGAATAAAATTTGGAAAACTATATATAGATTTTACAGGGTGACGGCGTCATGTGTTAATTTGTGACGCCGTCAACTCGCCGCCATAATGAAATCGTATTGCCTAGATCTGCTTGTGATGCCGTCGTGTGTATTTTACTTCTGGGCCATCACCAATACTTGGACCATGATGGCCTTGGGTGACGCCGTCATCTCCTATGCACAAAACTCTCTGGATCGTCACGTGTATTTTCCACTTCCACCTCTTTTGTAACTCTTGACGCCATCATGTGGAGAGTTGTGACGCCGTCAGGTACTGTTCCCAGCAAGGAAAATTGAGACTTTGCCGTTTTCTTCACTTTTATGCTCCAAAAACGTCCAAAATGCTTCCTTTTCTAGATTTATCTCCAAAAGTACCTAAAATGACAAAAAGGAACGATTTAGGGCAATATTTGATCAAATAATCACGAATCCGGGCTTAAATGACCCCTTAAAAGCGGTTCACTTTTCGCCTCATCAATAGACAGGATTCTTCACTATACAAATTGTACTCTCATTATCAATATTGATGGGAGTATTCTTGAAGTTCAATCCATAATCCAAAAGTTGATTCTGTACCCAAAGCACTTGGCCATAACAACTTGCAGATGCAACATACTCTGCTTCTGTGGATGAAGTTGCTGCAATTGTTTGCTTTTTACACTGCCATAAAACTAATCTTCTTCCAAGGTATTGGCATCCTCCAGTAGTTGATCTTCTGTCATAATTTTCACCAGCATAGTCACTGTCTGAAAAAGCTTTCAAATGAAAAGGGGACTCTCTAGGATACCACAACCCTAGCTAGGTTGTTGCCTGAGATACCTAAAAACCCTCTTGACAGCATTCAGATGTGAAACTTTGGGTTTAACCTGATGTCTTGCACATAAACACAAAACAAAAGTAATATCTGGCCTAGATGCAGTCAATTACATTAAACAGCCAATCATTGATCTATATAGCTTGACATCAACATCCTCTCCATCTTCATCTTTTCCCAAGGGTTTGTTAGCATCAATGGGACTAGAAGTTGGCTTGACAGTAGTGAAGTTAAATCTCTTTAAAATATCTGAAACATACTTATCTTGACTTATAAACATTCCACTGATTGATTGTTGAACTTGAAGTCCCAATAAGAATGTCAATTCTCCCATGGAATTCATTAGAAATTCTTTCGGCATAAGCTGCTCAAACTCTTTCACCATAGACTGTTTTGTTGCTCCAAACATAATGTCATCCACATACACTTGGACAAGCATAATATCCTTTTTGTCTCTTTTGATAAACAAAGTCTTGTCCATGGCACCTCTCCTGTAACCATGTTGCGATAGAAAAGTGGAGAGTCTTTCATACCAAGCTCTAGGTGCTTGATGTAGACCATAAAGAGCCTTAAATACCTTGTAGACCTTGTTTGGATGTGCAGGTTCTTCAAAACCTGGAGGTTGTTTAACATAGACCTCCTCTGTGATAGTGCCATAAAGGAAAGCACTCTTAACATCCATTTGATACACAGGAAAGCCCATATATGATGAAAAAGCTAAAAACAACCTTATGGCTTCAATCCTTGCCACATGAGCAAATACTTCATCATAGTCTACCCCTTCTTCTTGTCTGTAGCCTTGAGCAACTAACCTTGCTTTATTCTTGATGACATTCCCTCTTTCATCTCTTTTAACTCTAAAGACCCATTTTATACCAATTAGTCTCTTACGATTAGGTAGATCACATAACACCCAAACTTCTTGAAGCTTGAATTGTAAGAGTTCTTCTTGCATGGCTTCAACCCAACTCTCTTTAGCTAGTGCTTGATATACTGTCTTAGGTTCTTCTTGAGACAGAAAGCAAGCAAATAAGCAAAATTGCTGATCCTTGTGATTCACCCTATTTTGTTTATAAACAAAGCTAAGCAAAGAAGTATGTTGTTGAGACATATTCTTAGCTTTTGTTCTTGTAAGCACTCATGAGGTAGAAGGTCCAATTATCTTACTAGTAGGATGATCTCTATGAATTCTTAAGGTAGGGGTTGGTGATACAGCAAGATTGTCTTCCAAATTTGTAAAATCAGGATCTTCATTGGAATCTGAGAAAATACCTTCCTTTTCCAACTCATCATCAGTATCTTCTAAGGCAGGCATGGTTGGAACATTTAAATCATCAGCATTGATCTAATTGGATGTATCTAAGACACCTGAGGTACTTTCAAATGGTGGAGCAGCACTTTCATGCAAAGTGTTGTTCAAGTGATCTGTGTCTTTAGACTTCTTCTTCTTTTCTGCCTCATAAGCTTTCCTTTGATCATCTTCATAAGATTTTGCAATTGTTTCTTGAAAAAGCATCCTATTAAGTTCATCTTGGATGGCTTGATCTTCATCAGATACTGTGGAGTTTGGCTTAACAGTACTTTGAAGTTCAATAGTACTTTGAAGTTCAACAGTACATTGAGGTTCAACAGTACTTTTCTTCTTTTCACTATTTTCTTCATCAGGAACATCTTCAGATCTCATATTGACTCCATGAACAATGTATTGTAATTCTTCATTGTAAACAACTTGATTTTCTTCTCTAACAGGTACATAATTCATGGATGAGGACATAATATCAAGGTCAAACATCCAATCAGGACCTTTACCTTTTTGATTTCCTTGATCTTCTAGAAACTCAACATGAAGACATTCTTGAACCTTCTTGGTAGCCCTGTTGTATACTCTGAATCCTTTACTATTGGTACAATAACCCAATAAGTATCCTTCATCAGATTTTCCATCAAATTTTCCCAGAGTATCAACAGTATTTAGAATAGTCAGTGGACATCCAAAAGGTTTCATAAACTTATTATTTGGTATCTTTCCCATAAGTAACTCATAAGGTGTCTTCATCTGAGGTTTTGTAACTGATACTCTATTCAGCACATAGCAAGCAGCACTTATAGCTTCAACCCAAAATGGAACATGTAATTGAGAATCTGCAAGCATTGTCCTTGCTGCTTCTATCAAGGTTCTATTCTTCCTTTCTGCAACTCCATTCTGTTGTGGGATTCTTGCAATACTAAATTCTCTTTTAATTCCCTTGTTGGCACAAAAATCATCCATAAGCTTATTCTTGAATTCAGTCCCATTATCACATCTTATGGATCTCACTTTGAGTCTCAGCTGATTTTCAAGTGCTATTATGAGATCATGAATAGCATCAAAAGTTTCATCTTTGAATCCCAAGAAAAATACCCAACTAAATCTGCTACAATCATCTGTTATAACCAAATAGTACTTCTTCTTGCATGAAGCCTTGTGTTGTTTACCCTTCTTGCAAGCCAGACATGAGTGATCATTCTTGTAAGTTTTAGAAGGTAAACCTCTAACTAAATTGCCTTTGACCAACTTGTTGATATTCTTGAAATTCACATGGCCTAATCTTCTGTGCCATTGATGTGCTTCCTCCATTGTTGCCCTTGCTACTAAACATGTTACATTTTCAGTAGCCTTGATGTTCTTCATGTCTATGTTATACACATCATTGGTTCTTGGTGCTCTTAGCATCACCAAGTTTTGATCTTCTAACTGAAACTCAGGGGAGTTTGGCAGTTTTGCCGTAAAGTTGTGGTAACTTCAAATGGTCATAACTTTTTACTCATAAGCTCATTTTAGGTGGTTCAAGTTGCTACGGTTTCCTTGTTAAGTCCTCTACTACAATATGTAATGATCCAATATCATAATGTTACCATTTTGATCAGGTTTCACCAAGAAAGTCACTAGTTTACTTGTTTAAATAACTTGTCTTAACAATCATATACAATAACTTGTTTTACTCATTTTTATACATCATGGACATGAATACAAGACATAATATAGCATAAATGATATGTAAATAACATGATTATGATATTTAACAAGAAGCATGTTAGGGTTTGGCTTACAACTTTTGTCTTTCAAATAAGAAAGGAAGTTAACATGTAAGGTAAGGACTTTGATAGACTTTAGCTTCAACCTACTTCACTTCATGCAATCTTTCTACTCTTGTATTCTTGAAAGAGAGATGATGAAAGTTGAGGTGACTTGAGTGGATTCAAACTCATGAGAAATCACCAAAGTATATGAGGTTTGGAAGTGTTTTGATTACCTAAAAACCAAACTAGGGTTTCTATCTTGATGAAGTACTTGAACCTTGCTTGAAACTAGAAGGAATTAAGCTAAGTGTGGAGTGTTTTGGGGTGTGATATGGACGGCAACAAGAGGGGGGAGGGGGGCTTTTATAGTCCTTTGAGGAGGTTAGGAAGCATGACAATGCAAAGCTTCCTAAGAAAGCTTTAACACATGTATACATCCTAGATCACTTAGTATAAGATCAAGACACCATAAGGTGTGACTCCCCCCCCCCCACTAATGGCGGTTCACAAGGGCTAGGGGGGTGAGGTGTGCCTTGGTTGATAATATCCTAAGTATTGGATGAGTTTTGACTCCGTAAAAAGCTAACCGTAAATGATTAAGCCTCAAAACGTAAAACCGGGTGTCGTAAAAATGTGGAACTTGAAATTATGGTCAAACATATCATTATACTCCATAATAAAATATAAAATGAGTGATTGGTTCCATTGAGGTGCTAAAACCCTGCTAAAACTGGAAACACGGGTCTAAAACGCGTAATACATAAATTGTACGAATATTGTGTAAAATTGAGAAAAGTAAAATGTTACTTTTCTAATAGGATATAAATGATTTAAAATGACTTATAATGTCTAGACTGGGCTCAGTCTAGTGTCGGTTGGTATTAAATTTCTTTTAGACATCAAACCGTAAGCCTAAAAATCAAGGAATGACTTATAAAATCAAGGAATGATTTTTGGTCAAAGGAGGAGGGAAAAATATGTTGACTTATTCCAAAAATGTGAAAACTCAAATCGTCTTAGAAACGCGGTGCAGGTATAGGCTAAGGTTACGGCTGAGTAAAAACGCTTAAAAATGAAAATTCCTGTTTTTCACGGCCGAGGTTTATTTGGTCATGTTTTTCTCAGTCATGATTTAATCTCAAATAAATCATGAGTGTATCAAACATTTTTCTGATACGGGGAAAATTAACGCGGTCGAGTTTCGTTGTGCGTAGAATTTTTGAATGATGTTTTACCCTAAAACGTGTAATTCCTTATTAACTTTCGCGAAAATGATCTGATGAATGTCGGGAAAATAAATAGTAAAAATGAATAGTAAAAATGAATAGTGAAATTTTCCGGGAATAGTAATTAACCTGAAATTGTGAATTGTTACAGTCTCCACCCCATATGAGAGCTCCGTCCCAGAGATCAATTTGCGTTGGGAGTAGAAGCTTTGTTGGTAAAAAGATGTGGGTATTTCTTACGTATCTGGTCCTCTCGTTCGCATGTATATTCAGGACCACGTCGTGAGTTCCAACGAACTTTGACAATTGGAATACGGCTTTGCTTGAGTTGTTTGACCTCTCGGTCCATGATTTCTACGGGTTCCTCGATAAATTGAAGATCGTCATTGAGTTGAATTTCATCGAGTGGAATCACGAGTGATTCATCTGACAAGCATTTCTTTAGGTTAGATACATGGAAAGTGGGGTGTACACTACTGAGTTCTGCTGGAAGCTCAAGTCTGTACGCCACAGGGCCAACCCTGGCTAGGATTTTGAATGGTCCG
Organism: Artemisia argyi; assembly: GCA_030686995.1. NCBI lineage: Eukaryota > Viridiplantae > Streptophyta > Magnoliopsida > Asterales > Asteraceae > Artemisia > Artemisia argyi. Next base: position 290 of record JARVZY010010578.1, on the reverse strand, counting down.
ATGTATCTTGGGTTTAGTTTTCCTCGTTTACCGAATCGTATCAAGCCTTTCCAAGGCGATATCTTTAGCATAACCCTATCTCCGACTTGGAATTCTAGGGGTCTACGTCGTGTGTCGGCATAACTTTTCTGTCGATCTCTTGCGGCTTGTAGTCGACTTTTGATTTGTACAATCTTATCCGTTGTTTCTCGTATGAGTTCTGGTCCAGTGAGTTGAACTTCTCCCACTTCAGCCCAACAAGCAGGTGAACGACACTTTCGACCGTAAAGTGCTTCAAATGGAGCTGCTTT
>JARVZY010001070.1:0-44596 GCA_030686995.1 Artemisia argyi | reverse complement strand
GAACCTGATCTGTATAATAAACGGGTTAGATGGGTCGACCCAAACCCAACCAGAAATCTATTTAACTCAACCCGAAACTGTTAATTTTCGTGTCGATTTCAGGTCGGATTTCGTGTCGGGTCAAAAATTGCCACCCTAATATTTATCTTAATCATTGCACAATGAGCATTGTATAGCAGATCTCTATTAAGAATTTTCTAATATAAGAGTTAACCACACCGTACAAAATTGAAAGCAAATCTCTATTTATCTTAATAATTGCTCACTCCAAACTTTTTTATAATCTATCTACTAATAAATCAGAATAATTTACAACTCAATGAAGCACTCAATGTAATTAATACGCTAATGTGTCTCTAACGTGATTGGTCGAAAATTTATTGAGTACAACAAGTCTATGCATCCATGTTTTATACAAACTAATTAAATTAAATACATACATAAAAAAAATGCTATATTCATTAAGGTTTAAATAAGTCAAGCAATAAATTGGATAGTCAAACATCCCTCTTTTTCTCCTTCTTCACACGCTCCTCTTCAACACTGTTCTTCCTCTATACGATTTGAATAGGTCAGTTACATTCCTCTACATCAATGACTCAATTGTATTTTTGTTAAGCATTAAATGGATTATAATAGTTTCCTTAAATCTCCTATACTTCATATCATATAACCGATTGAAAATCAAAACAAGTCATTACCTTTCAACCGATTCTACACCATATGATTCATGTTTCAAAACCACCAACAACAGTTTCGATGTATCTCTATTATCGATTCAAAAAACCACCCACAACAGTTTCGATCTATTAAATAGTATACTGGTTAGATTCGATCTATGGCCATGCAAGTGAATTCTCTATGTTGTCCATACTGAACAATTGGTAAGTGCCTAATACCATTTTTTTAGGGTTTTGATTATGTTCAATTTAATTGCGTTTTATCAAAACCCTAGAAAATTTTTGGGGGAAATCACATTGACAAATTACATTTTACAATTTGTCTATTATGTGTATTGAGTTTATATATAATCAAACAAATTGTGTTTTGATTTAATTTTTAAATATTTTACAGTTTTTTTCCAAATAAAACGAGGGTAATGCAATTCATGTGCTATGTGGATTTACGTTTGTGATTAGTTTGTTTAAATCTATGCTTATGCCATATGAAATGTTAAAGAACACATTTTCTCTTCATAAATGATTTCTTTTTTATGATAACATTTATTTTCAATTTTTTATTTCAGATAAGCAAAAAGTTGTTGATGTTGTAGTCCCTGCTATTGAGAAAGCAAGATTGTATCGTGGAAAGGGTGGTGAGATAATGTGTGCCATTATTTCTTTGTTCAACAAGTGTATTTCTATTGTAAACATAACTTTCAACTAAATAATTTTAATAAAACAAGTGTATTTCTATTGTAAAGATGCCCTTCACATTTCTAACTATTCTTTCTGAATAAATTGTGCAGTTTACTTTGCTGATGTTGAAGGTTTGGTCTTGATTCCCATCATGGATTTGTATTTGATATTGGAATGGATAGAGCTGTTGAATTGGGTATGTGACAAGTTGAATTTTTATGTTTCTTCATGTTAAACTGTGAACATTTTTCTTTATTTATAACATTTATGTACCTTATATCTAGGTTTTCACGTGGATGACTCAGAGGTAACCTTAAATGTATGCTTGGGCAAGCAATTCACTGGTGGAGACCTGTTTTCAAAAGTGCGCGATGTGAGAAACAGGTGAATGGTCAAACTTACCCGGTGTATGTTCATATCTTTTTCGTTATATGCAAAACCAATTTTTTTTTCTTTTTCTTTTTTTTTTTTTGATAAATATTAGCTTCATTATTGAATTATTTTTAATGTTGGTAGCTTGGTTGTAATATAAGTAGAGATATAACTGGAAAATAGTTACGAGAATTACTTTTCATGCCTTTTTTTTGGGTTACCATGGTTTTCGACCTTTTGTCCGATAATAATTGATGCCAATGTATTTTTAGAGCACACTAACTGTTAGATGAAACGCCTTAATGCAGGGGCGTTTTGAGACCTCTTTCTTTCTGGCTCATTTATGGTGTCTGATGTAGCCGGTCAACGTAGTAGAACAGGTGGGTTAAGTGTTGCTCAGTCCGGTCCAGATGGACGGGTTTTATGTGGTATAGTGGCTTTTGTCCTAATTGCTGCATCACCGGTTCAGGTTTATATTCGCTTTTCGCCTTTTTCCATAAATAGTGAGATCATTTCTCATTTAGAGGTTGCAATTTGGACCCATATTTTTTAACAGATGAGTGGATCTGAGTTATGTTTTATCTCTGACCAATGATTGATTGAGTTAAATAAAAATTTAGCTAGATTGGAAAGACGTCATATGGGTCGAAAGTCGTCTAAAGTGTATCCAAATGCATAAAACATTCTATATTTCTTATTAAAGAATTTGGTAATAACCAACCCACTTTGATTAAAATGAGTAAGAAGTTATATGCTGCTGATAACTTATCATGATTTTAAGTTTACTTGAAAGCATATTGTTGGTCAACTTTAATTCTTTGAGTTTAGAATATGGTTTTTGAATGTAAATCTAATTCCGTTAGGAAGTTCTAAGGCTGAGTTCGTGTACTCTACGTTGCCAGGTCTCCTCTTATGATTCAACAAACTATCTTATGCAAATGGCATGCAAACACTACCATTAGAGATAGTAATTGGTCTTTGAGTTTTGTCAGTTGACATTTACCAAGAAGTATATTTATGCTTTTGTAGGTTTCCAAGAAGTAACAACATTTCATATAGTTATCTCATTATTCCTTCACAATGGTAATAATTTCCATTTAATTTCAACGTATATAAAACATGATTTTCTATATATGTTATGACCAGTACATACTGATAAAAGAAATTATATATTTTTGTCATGAAAAAAAGGCTTATGATGATTTTGTTTGCAAGCATTGCTAATTTGAGTAAAAAAATAATGATAAGTTTTATGTCTCTATCGATGTGGCAGGACAAGTGGAGAACGATTTACTATAAGTTCCTCATTGACAATGCTAACCGAGGTTTCGGTTGATTCAAATAAAGTGGACAAAGATCCTATATATGTAGACTTTTTTTGTCAGTGATGTTGAACTCAACCAAGAATGGTCAGGACAAAGGAACGGTCGGCCTAATGGAAAAAATTGTTCCTTTGGTTTCCTCGGCCACCAAGATCTTAGAAGAAGATGTGCTCACTTTATAAGTGACATATAGAAAAATATGATACAAGAAACAAGGTTGATTATTATATTCGGTCCACCTTAAGCAATGCCTTTGCAAAGGTAATCCATATTTTTTATTTCATATTATTAGCTTGATTGAATCTACTTTTGTGATATGCACACGCCAGGTTTAATAACGGTCCGGGGTATCCCTTTACCCAAAAAACGGGTCCGGGTCAAAATAAATATTTTTTCAATAATATTAATTAGGAGGTTTTAAGCATATGAATACCCTTAAGGCAACTTTTGACCCATTCCTCCATTATACCATTTTATTTTAAGCATTATATTTTACCCATTTGCCTTTGTGAGAGAGTTTTTGGACGTGATCATATCTACCATTTACTAATGTTGCCAGTGTGTGTGACAAATGTTGGAAAACGACATGATAAATGAATCAATGGCACACGAAGAATGCAAAATTCTAATCTAATTAGCAAAAGGAACGGGTGGATTGGCCCTACGAGAGAAAGTAAATGTTTAGCACGTTGTAAAAATGGCACCCGATTTTCAGCTGGGGTTGCAGCTGTGACACTCCATGCTTGCTATGGGAATGTGTTAAGACAATTCTTGGCAGCTAATTCCATGATCTCCAATGAGACCATTGTCGTTCTTCAAAGGGCATATAAGCTCGAAAAGGTATTGGTTAATACGGTTGCTGGAAACACACTGGAATATGAAGATGGATGTAAGACCGTCGTAAGGGAATTGGTTCTTTATGAAGTCGGTTTAGTTTTGTTGAGATATATGAGACAATATATTCAAGAATGCTTGAAGAGAGCTAAAGACGTTGTTCATGCGCCTTTCAAAAAAAAAGACGTTGTTCATGCAATGAAAGAAACTAAGGTATGAAATAGACATCGCAAGATGGGTCAAAATGGCGCTGTTAAATGGGTCATTTGAGATAAAACACAACCCAAAATAATGGTAAATGGATGGAATTTTATTATTATTAATGGATTTTGATCATTTATTTTTTAAAGACATGGAACCCAAAGTCGAAAAGAGAGTCTTATGCACAATCAGTTTTGGACCTAATACAGGAGTCCAAAGCTATTGTCCATTCTTACTTTGAAATCCCAGTTGGAGTTTCTCAAGATCTGGTGCGTGAATTTGCTTATACAATTGAGGATATACTACACAACTATACATATTTTGTTGCATCATGTGGTAAGATTAACTTGCACTACAACCATCTTTTTATGTTTATCAGTGGGGAACAAGTTAACAAATATTTGGATGTTTGTTATTAACATAATTTTGTTAGATTGTTTTTCATATTTAGGATAAAAACAAAGTTATTTTCCAACACTTCCATTTCCAACACAATTTTGTCGCAACTCCAAGTTAATATAACTGTGGAAAATGGCTGCACCTGCAGATTGTGCTCCTGTGATCACCACAAATCTAAATGATGTCAATATCGATCAAGGAGCCAACTGCTCTCGACCCTTAATTAGTCGTGGAACACGAAGTCTCTACATTGACTCAACACCTTACACTACATTCTGGAAATTAGAAGAGCTTCTGGAAAGGGTCAAGTAGTTCTTCCTGAAATGCTATATTACATAATAAATAGTCTGATAATCAAATAATTGCCACATCAATTCGTGGTGGAGGTATCTTACTTTAGTAGGTTTGGATTGATGACACAGAACATCACTAAAAAGTCCCGAATATATCAGTTCGAACATTTGTAGAGCTTTTTTTGGTTAAGATATGATGGTTTTGTATATTAATTCATCATTGGTAATCAAATTTCTGGGTGGTTACTCTGTTTTGAACTATTGCATTTTTTTACGAAAAAAATTCTATACTTTGCTGTTGTGGCCAAGGGTAACTTTTAGTTGTATTTTGGTGTTTTAACCATAACTAGCTTTTCCTTTAGATATACCACAGTAAATGCACAAAGACCGGATTATGTTAGATTATTTGAAAGTTGCAACCATTTTATTTACATTGTTCTTCTTCTGAAGCAGTAGATATGACCCCTCTGTCCTGGTATAATCATGTGAAAGTTGAATTTTATTGATTTAAATCTAACAAGATATTTTGTTATTGCTTAGATGTATATTGGCTAATATCAAAATGCTTCTCTTCAAATTATAGGTCTCTGAAATATTTGTCAAAATGAAGGGTGGAAATGTTTTGCAATTCTGAGAAAGATTAGGCATTTGCACAAAGACTATTGCTAGACCTAGATTTGGAGTAATCACTATGATGTTGGTTGTCCTTTTTTGTGGTTTCATTTTTATCGTTGATTTCTTCTTCTCGATATATAGATGTTATGGTTAGAGTTGGAACCAAACTTATTAGGTGCTCATCGAATGGACATTGGCTTATCACTTAATTAACGCTTACTACATAAGACAATCAAAATTGGAAGACACGATGCATGAACGTTTATGATATGAATAGTTACAAACATAATTGTTTATAGTATCATTCAATTACTACTTATTATTATTCCTTTCAAAAAATAATTCAAACTGTTTACGTTTGTTGTTCTTTTTTACTTTATTTCACACATAATTTTTGATGCATAATTTTTTTTAAACCCTCGTGATTATTGGGTTGGCGATAAAATGATATGCAATGTGCCAACGCACAATTTAACATTATCTAGGCTTAGACGGTTGGTCGCTAACAATCAGAGTCTTTTACTTACATATTTTAAATCTCAAACTTTTGTTAAAGTGTTACACTTATTATAAATCTCAAACTTCTTTTATTTACATATTTTATAAACTTATTAAGTGTTCACATATTGGAGATCACGAGGCAACGAACGTTTATTATACAAATATTTAAAAGCATTGTATTTTATATTATGAGTCACTTATAACTTATTATTCCGTTACAATAAAAAATTTTAGCGTTTACGTTTGTTGTTCTTTCTTCTTTATTGACGTACTTACTTTTTTCAATCAAAAACCCTCTTAAAACTCGTGGATTCCACAGGTCTATAAGCTAGTTTTCTAATATAAGAGTTAACCACTCCGTATAAAATTGAAAGCCAATCTCTATTTATCTTAATAATTGCTCACTCCAAATTTTTTACTGTAATTTGTGACATGGTGTCACAAGTTTAAAGCAATAAATAAACACATTTATGGCACGTTTAGTAGAGAGAAATTAAAAAAAAAATGGAATAAAATAGAAATTAGAGAGAATTGAAACCTGATTGAGAATTTCTGTATACTCTATTGTTTGATAACACTAGAGAAATTAATATGAGAAATGTAATACTTTAAATTATTAAAGTTGTAGATATGTTTTAATAAAATCTAACATTAAAATTGTGAAATTAATACCCAATATCAAATAAAACAAAATTGAACATTTAACAAAATCATGATGTTGACAATGACATTATAATATATTCTAAAACCCAACTTTAAACGGGTTTAAAAGAGGTTTTTTAACATGGTAATTATACCCTTAATTCTATCTCCTATTGGTGGTTCACTATTAAACATGTGTGTTGTTATTGTATCATTTGTTAATGTCGCTAATGATTTTTCCCCTTAGGAACAGTAAGTGCCCCTTAGTAACAGTACATCCTTATGTGAGTGTATATGACAAGAAAGAGTTGCCTTTCCACATGGTTCATTAATTGTAGTATGTACTCTACATATTGAAAATTATTAACCAACTATACTTGGTATCAACCAAGGATTAACAAGTGTACATTAGGTAACTTTAATTAATTGTAGCATGTACCACCAAAATGTAGACAAAAATAAAATCTCTTACATTTTTTTACATAAACAAACATGAAACAACAAAACTATGACAAAAACAAGTGTTTGCAAAATATATTATACCAAGACATTCCTGCGGCAACGCGCGAAATACCCAACTCCAAATTTCGAAAGTGCAGATGAACAAATGAACAAATTTTGACAAAATTGCCCAGTATTCAAAAATTCTAAAATTGCCTTAGGTTGATAAGTAAATCAAAGACAAATTACTAGATGCAACACAAACCAAAACCCACAAATCAAAAAAGTCAAACAAAGATAATCTCGTAGAAATATATAGATCCAACACAAACCAAAACCCATATGGTCAAAGTGAACTCATATTTCCCATCTGAGCAACAATCTTAATAAAAGATACACAAATACAGAGGAATAAAGGGTTGTTAAATTGAACTCATATTTTTCTTAAAAAACTTTATTTCTATGTATATATAGATTTAAAAAATATATAATTCTGTTTAGGTTTTATTTTTTAACAATCTTTTAATGCTGTTTTGCTAAAAGCTTGAAGTAAAACAACCTAAATAGTCATTAATTTTCAAAATAAAGAAATCTTTTTCTCACTGAGATTATCCGAATAAATGAATAATGTGACCTCAATTTCTTCTTTGACACGTAAAATCTCATAATCTGAAGAAACATAACTCAAAACAAAATACAAGAGTTAACAACAAGAATTTTGAATTTTACAAAAGATATTTCGATAGTAACCTGTCGCAACGCGCGAGCAAAATGTTTCTGGTTATAATCTTCAAAAGAATGACAATTTAGTTTCAATTTTAGCGTTTTGCATTAAGGATTTGATTTTATTCTAACTATAATCTATCCCGTTGATTTCACAGTGAATTCACCACATACAACCATTAATTAATGAGTAAGGTACAACACAACATAGCATAATGTCAAATATCAACAAATTCATTCAAGAATCAATATAGATTTGTACTCCGTATAATCCATGTTAAGAGCAATAGTTAAAACAAATGTTACAATACAACTTCAATATTGAAAATTATTTAACTCTTGTTCCAATGCTTCTTCCAACAAATATTCAGATTGATCCATTAAATTTGGACTTAATCTGAACATAAGAACACAAAACTCCATTTGATTCAAAGCACCATCACCATCAAAATCACCTTCTTTTAGCATACTCATAACTTCATCATCACTCAATCCTTCAAGCCCCAAAACTGATGAATTCTTCTTCAAACTATCAAAAGTAATCACCCCTTTATCTTGATCCATCAGCAACTGAAACCCATTACATAGTTCTTGTATTAAACCATCACCACCCAACTTATCAGCCATTAATGGCAAATAATCTTGGAACTCAGAGTTCATGCTAACGTTTGATGCCATTGATGTTAGCTAGGTAGTATTATAATTTGATCGAGTTTGTATGATATTGGAAATGAAGCGATCAAAGTATATATAAATATAGGAAGGTGGGTGAGAAAGGGTGTTTTCCTGGAAGATGAAGTAAAAGCCATCGGGGAGACAGAAGGATGGGTACAGCAGATAATTCGCGTATAGTGGTTTCTAGGAAACTTTGAAACTGATTGATTTTTTTATAGTAATAATGTGGAGGAAGGAAAACGTGACGTTTGGCAAGAAAAAATTAGTGGTGTTGCTTGATATGTCGGCCCCCTTACGCGTATGGGATATACAACTTAATTTCTAGATTGTTCCATACCATGAAAAAAAAAAAAAAAAAAAAAAAAAAAAAGATTAATGCTAGCAAAAACTTTTGAACCGGTATTCGAAAAATCATATTACGGGTTGATTTGCACATCATATTTTTTTATTTTTTCATTACATTTGTGCATTAAAGTGTTCTACGATATGTTATACAACTTATATAAAATAATATTTTTATCAAAAAAATTTGATGTGCAAATCAATCCCTCATATTAAGCTTTTCATATTTGTATATTTATTTAAAACATGCATAAACGTCGTTGTATATATTAAAGTTGTATCGTAAGGAGATATACAAAATTTTGTTTAAACCGGTAAATACTTTCAACTTAATTTTTAAATTTGTTACCAAGGGTGTCCGGTCAAACTTTCTCAATTAGTTTAATCATATCTTATCCTTCATTTTCATCTTCTTATCTGTCAAGTGGGCACCTTCTCTGAATCTGGCGACGTACAATTTCACCGAATCATATACTCGTATTATTTAACGTGGTGGTTGAGACCTTGCATCCGCAGCAAACATATGTGTTGTGTTTTACATCCATCCAACTAAACTCGGGATCCTATTAAACATTTTTACTACATTGCTTTACAATTTAAAAATTAGAGTAAACTCCAAAATACATCCTTGTGGTTTACCCCGTTTTATACTATACATCACATTCTCAAAAGTTTCGACATATTTATCACTCCGTTAATGAACGTTAACCACCATACATCACTTGTTTAAAATAGGACTAATGGCGCAAATTATTTTTCCGTTATCTCTTAATGTGATAGAATATATTCACACTGTTAGTTCTTAGGACGGATAGTATTTGCACCGTTAGTATTTTTTTATTTTTTTTCTTTTGAAATAAACTAAAAAAGGGGTAGCAAGGCTCGAACCCGGGTCTGGATGCTCACAAATCAACGAACCAAGTCACCAACCAATGTACTATGCATCCAGTGGTGCAAGTGTACGAAAACATATTTGTTTTAACCTTTGTTTTTCGAATTTATCCATTTTTATCCCTTTTTTTTTACTTGTTGTTCGTTATTATCCGTTTTATCCATTTTTATACGTTTTCATCCGTTTTTATATGGTTTAATCAAATTTTATACATTTTATACGTTTTTCGTTGTTTTGTGTGTCATTCGTTTTTGCACCATTTATCCGTTTTTTTACGTTTTTCTTCATTTTTTATCCAATTTTTTTTTTACATTTTATCCGTTTTAGTACGTCTTATATGTTTTTTTACGTTTTATCTATTTTTTAATGTTTTTGTCCTTTTTTTGAACGTTTTATCCTTTTTTTACTTATTTTTATCTGTTTTTGCATCGTTTATTCGTTTTTTGTATGTTTTTCTATATTTTTTTACGCTTTTATCCGTTTTTATACGTTTTTATCCCTTCTAGTACAGGTTTATCCGTTTTTCGTCCGTTTTTTTTTTTACGTTTTTGTATGTTTTATCCATATTCTTCGTTTTTGTCCCTTTTTTTTACGTTTTTTTTTTTTCATTTTTTGTACGCTTTGTCGGTTTTTTTTACATTTTTTTTTTTCATATTTTGTAGGTTTTATCTGTATTTGTACGTTTTATCCATTCTTATAAGCTTTTATCTTTTTTTGTACATCTTATCCGTTTTTTGTATGTTTTTCCGTTTTTTATGTGTAATCCGATTTAGTACGTTTTATCCGTTTTTGTTCGTATTTATCCGTTTTTTGTATGTTTTTATGGTTTTATCCGATTTTTGTAGGCTTTATCCGTTTTAGTATGGTTTTATCCGATTTTGTACGTGTTTATCAATTTTTGTACGTTTTTATCCGTTTTTGTACGCAATTACCCATTTTGTTCGTTTTTTGTAAGCTTTATCCGTTTTGTACGTTTTTATTCATTTTGGTAGCGTGCGGTGAATGCTTCTAGCCTAGATTGTTAGTTCTCCGCTCCTGGCTTGAGTCCTTTATGATGCGGATCTTGTCTTGCCAGCGGATAAGATCGTGGGGGGAACGTGGACTGTTTCGGTCGTTTTATCTTCTGACTTGATTTGACCGCTTGAGTCGTTCTTAGCTGTCATCCTTATCTTTTAACCGTTTAATCTTGGCCGTTTGTTGGAGCGCTTATTGATACACGTCATTTGATTAGCTCAACCTTGATTAAATGTACCGCGTGTATAAGTAGTGTCTTTTTCACTATTCATATTTGTTCTTTTTTATTTTACTTCTGCGGCCACCATAATTTATCAGATTTTTCCGCTTCTTTTCCGTTTTTAAATTCTTTTACTCAAAAGAACCTCCATTATCATGATTGAAATATGGAATTCTAAATGCAATCTTACTCAAGATGCCTTTGAGAAGATCTTACGGGATTGTCATATTCTGCCAGAGGTGCGGCCAGTCCGGCCAGAGAAGGGTGCTCTTATTCGCTTTCCCCAATAAGGGAAAATAGGCGTTTATATCCGTTTGCTTGATTATGCCCTATATCGTCTTCCGTTAACCAAATTTTTTGTTAGCATCCTTACTCATTATAGGATTAATATTTCTCAGCTCCATCCTCTTGGTGCAGCTAGGGTGTCTCACTTTGAGATTCTCTGCCGCGTTTGTGGTACTGAACCGTCCATCCCCTTGTTTTGATATTTTTATGTAAAGAACAAGAAAAATGGTTGGTTGTCCTTTGGAAAACGTTCTGATCAGGCGTGTTACACGGAAGTATCTGATTCGTTGAAGAATTGGCATGATCGCTTTTTCTGGGTTGATCGTTTCGCTTGTCCCGCTATTTTTCCTTACTATACTAACCAAAATGCGCCTAGGGACAGGTCACCAGAGGTTGGTGATTACGATGCTGGAGATGTCGCTTTCTTGGTTGCTAATCAGGCTCCATTTGTTAGGCTTCCAGAGCCATTCCTTGTTGGGTTGGGTTGAGTCGTTATTACTTTCTGGATGCAAATTCTTATCTTGTCTATTACCGTGATAACCAAGGTAAATGTGGTCTTTCCTTTTTGTTCTCTTTATTGTTATTGTATTTGTTTTATATTTACTCATTCTTCTGCTTTGTTACCTTTTGTCTATTGTCAGAGGTGAACCCGATGGCTTTACTAAGGCTGAAGGATCCTGCTTCTGAGGTTGTAGTTGGTGAGAGGCCTCTTCTCAGTGGAGAGCCCAAAATCTTGGATTTTTCCATTAGTAGATTGGTTCCTCTTCATCCAATTGACCTCGTTGTCCCCAGCGACCAGCTTTCTGATGATGTTGACGCGCTGTTTGGCATGGATAGTGAGGGTGGGAACAAACCAAGTTCTCCGGTTATGGGCGAGGGTGATGCGGAGTCGAGTAATGTTGATGCTGACTCTGATTGTCATATTGCTGAGTCGTCAGGTAATTCTAGTCATTCTAAGGGGAAGAGGAAAATGTCTGACACATCTCTAGGTGTTGGTCAGTCATCTCGTTTGTTGAAAAGGTCAAGAGTAAGTAGTGATGCTGCTACTGGGTCAGCTGTTTTGGGTGAGTCTTTGCCCGACCTTCAAGATTTTTTAAATAGGAGTATGTTGAACTGTGAACGTGGATTTGACCCCTACCTTCTATACCTTTTGTTTCTTCTTCCTTGTCAGCGACGCCGGAGTGTGACGCCGATGTGCTAGCAGTAGTTGGTCCATTGGAGAGGTTTGTCATTTCCTTAAGTTCTTCCCCCTCCTCCAGTGATTGTGGTACTGAAGTTGATTCTTTTGTTAGATCACCGGCCCCAACATCTGCTGTGGGGACTATGGTTGTTCTGCTTGTTAGTACTGCGCCTTCTGTAAAGAAGAAAAAGAAAGCTTATGTGGACACCTTTGGGCGGATCCGTAGTATTTCGGATATGGATCCTTGTCGTGTATCAGAGATTTATGTTCTAGATTGGAATGTTACTACTGGATCTCTTTTGGATAATGCTTCTGAGTGTCGTGAGTTAGTTGATTTCTGCACTCCTCCTGGGGCCTTCACGGATATCCGTAACATGCCTATCGATCGATTCTTATCAAAATTTAATGTAAACACTGCCCGTCAGACCGCATTTTGTAGTGTGTTATGGTACCGGGCAGAGCGTCTTCTTCTTGAAGAACGTAAGTTGTCCGCTGTTCAAGATCAGAAGGATGCACTGTTGCATGCCAAGGATGAGGAGATCGAGAGGCTAAAATTGGAAGCTTTATCGTCAATAGATACGGTTGCGGAAGTGGAGCTTCTTCGCTCGTTGCTAAAGTCTGTCGAGAGTGCTCATGTGGCTGAGTTGTAGTCTTTAAAGGAGCAGTCTTTCAAGCGTGAAGCAGAACTCCGCTCTTCTCTTTGTGAGCAACCTTCTGCTCTTGAAAAGGAGCGTGCCTCCGTAGATGCGAAGTTATCGGGACTTCAATCATCCCTCGTGAATAAAGACTTGGAGATTTCTGGTCTTAGTGCCTCTCTTGTTGATTCACATCGTTTAGATGAGAGTCTTCATTGTCAGGTACTTGTTTATTGTTGTTGACTATTTCTTTTTCGATCTCCCCTTATTTTCCTGACATGTATTTCCTCCCCCCCCCTCATTTTTATTTTATTTTATTTAGATGCAAGTGTTACGGGCCGAGGTGAAAAAGGAGTGCATGAAACCATATGATGTTCAGTTGAGGAGCATTACTGATAAGTTGATTGCTTTAGAATCTTGTCTTGCCGAAGCGGCTGTTAGTGTTAACGAGGAGCTGCATCCTGGCTTCCTTAAAGTTATGACCGGCCGTCGGTGGATATTGTCGTATGGCTTGATGTTGTTCTTAGCCAAATGTCTCCATTCTCCGGAGTATTTTGGGTCTTTAAAGACTTTATTATCTCGCTCATATTTGTATGGAGCGTAGGCCGGTTTGGTTTCCGGTATTGAGCATGGCAATTTGGGTACAAAGTTATCAGACCTTGACGCTTATAGGCCTTCCGCCAAGGCCGATTATGATTCTGCTTATGCCGCCTTCCGAAACCTTGAATTTTCTTTGCTAGCTAACTTGTCATCGCATAAGGACTCTTCTATTGGGAGTATTATGACTTTACTTCGTCTTGATGACAAGCTTTCAAAGCAGCTTGATATGGTCGGGTTACAACCTTATGTCGGACAACTTACCATTCCTTTGCGCGGGGTAGTGGGTGGCTTAGCAGCTAGCGAGACTGCCTTATCTTCTGCCTTGGATTTTGTTCGTGAGAGGGCAGAAAAAGTCAAGAGCTTTGTATCTGCCAACCAGCCTGTTGTTGGCAATGCCTTCACTTCTTTGGCAGAGTCTACAACTGCTGAATTTTTATCTGACTTAGATACTATTCCTTGGGATGAACCAGTTGACCATGGTACGGAATCGACCATTCCGGTTTATGCTCCTAATTTACTATCCTTGTCAGTGGATGATTATGATGTATCAGGCAGCGGTGGTTTTCCTCCTTCAGTGCAAAACTCTTTTGAGAAGGATAATCTATCCATGCCGGAGCATGGTGGTTCATAATAGCTTGTCTTGCGCCGTGACCATATGTGGCCTTTTTAAGCAGCTTTAATGTATTTGAACCTTAGTTTATTTAGTGTTTGAACACGTTTGTATACAATTTTTTAACTTGTTCGGGTATTATGTGTTCTACGTTCTTGCATTTTGTCATGATTGCTCATGGTTTAGCTTGTGTGAACGTTTTTGTTTGCGCTAAAGTTACGTCTAACTTTTATGTGTCTTTGTTGCACTTGATCATTTGTGTTTTTCTAGTATTAAAATACGTACAGATACGAAGCTTATTTTTAGTCTTAATCGGATACTTGTGGGTTATCCTCCTGGTACTGGGTTTGCAATCCCTCTTACGTACCTGCGGTTTAATTATGAGGTTCCGCACCCTTTTAGTTATACGGAATAACATTTTTCGGGGCATGCCCTTTGTATGCGCGTCTTACTCACTTTTGTATGTTGTTTGTAACGGGAATTTTTGGAAAATTAAACTTAGCGGAGGTAGTTAATCTCCGCTTTGAAAGTATGTACAAGTAAATTATTATAAATACAAACATTTATCGGAATTGTTCGTTTTAACTTTCTTTATAATTGAATTATATTACTAATTTTTCCAGCCTTTACATTTTTGTGGAATCTAAGTTTCGTCTTTCACATATTCGCGGAGCTTGGGATTCGTCTTTTGCGGAACCTGAGTTCCGGTTTGAATTGTTTGCTTTATGCATTCTTTGGGGCTGCTTGTGCCCTATGACTTTACGCTTGTCTGTTCCTTGTTGGAGCTTTGTGTCAGAAACTCGTAGTTTAGATCTTGTTGTTGTTTCCTTCCATTGTTGGATGTCTTTTTTTTACCATATGCATTGCTTGCGTGCGTTTTGTGGCTCCCCGCAGTTTTTAGTGCACTTTTAGTAGCGCTTGATCTTTTTCCGCGTTCTCAGTTTTAACGAGTTGAACAAACTGATTCCCTTGTGGATTTATGCTTTAGAAGTGGGTCGGAAGTGCTCTGTTAGCTGGGGGTTATGTGCTGGTTCGTCGTTGTAACTCTTGTTTGCGGATTAACATAGTGAGGTATTTTTGGCCCGTGACTGCGAGCTATATGTCCGCTCTAGTCAACAACAATGAAGGTATCATTCATTATTTGCTACAGTGCTCTTCGGGGATTAAGAATGTTTCGCTCGATTAACCCGCGCGTGTCCTTGCCCATTTTACCTTCTGCCTCTACTTCGTCCGTAGGCTCCTTCTCCCTCCTTGCGACCATGTTTGACCAGCCGTTTAAAGTATTACTGCTTTTTGCCACGCCTGTGGTCGGCGAGAACCCTGATTGTCACTAGGCTCCGGGTGGTGCTGTACTTCTTGAGAACAAGAAGTTTCACTCCGACCTTTTGTGACCTAAGCCGGTGGCTTTAGGGATGGCTGTAGTGTTGGGGCGGAGGTTGAGTGTTTCGAAATGTCTTTTGTAACACCCTCATTTTTACAGATTGTAGCAGATTTAGATCTGGGGTATTACCTCATGGAATCACAGTTACAGTAAGAGAAAACGACTCGAAAAGAGACGTTTTAATAAAATGAGTTATCATTCATTAAATTATCAGAGTTTTATTTAGAAGCGGTCCCGTAAATCTAAGTGTGAAAGTATACCCTCCGTCCCAAATTTATTGTCCACTATTGACTTTTTTAGTCTTTCTTCTTCATCTTTGACCTTAAATATTTTTGTGGGTGTTATATAATATTTGATGAAAAATATACAAATGAATTGGGTTTTAAGTGTACTTTTCAATGGTATAATTTTTCATCAAGTATTATATAACAAAAAATATATATTTATGGTCAAAGTTGAATTAGTTTAACTTTGCAAATTCAAACTGGACAATAAATTTGGGACGAAGAAAGTATTTTGAATGATAACAGGGTTGAAAGTCCTCCAAGTTTAGTGCCGCTTCGTGCCATGGATTCAGTAACAACTAATACCTAGGATATATGCTTAAAAGTCAACACTAGGTGTCGAGTGAGAGTCATAGGTTTAAGTGATAGTGTGAATACAAGTTCCTCAAAGTTCAGTTGATACACCCTTCAAGGAAAATGTAGGGTTTTTGATAATTGCAATGCATATACAATTATCATGATAAAAGAGTTATTGCACAAAGCTCATGAAACCGCACATTAACAGTCCAGATCATGGGGCACTGTAGACCCTTACATGATGGGACAAATACAAGGTTAACTTGCCAAAGTTAAACCTTTAGAGGTTTCAAGTATAGTACTTATTGGTACCCGGCTTGTAACACCCCCTAAATTCGATTAATGAGAGCGGAAGACTTAACGGGGTATTACGTAGTGGATCTTTGTCACAATCATAGTAAACCTTTTGAAAACACATTTTATCATTCATTTAAAATATTTGAGTACAGAAATAGTTTTAGAAAGACCAGTCATATCTTCGCAGACATGTGTTTATATAGGTAAATGATAAAGAAAACGTTTATTTTAGAAACCCATGCCCGGGTAGATGTCCCAAATAGATCTATCCCAGGTATTCACGTTCACTCGCAAGTGATTAAGGTTCATGATTGAGGGGCTTTTGGCAATAGCTACTTAAGCAATAAAAACATCAGGCATAGCATACTAAAAAGCTTGTGTTCGGGTTTGTAGCATGTATCTCCCCACAAATAATTTTAAAAGTTTAGAGAGTGGGCTATGAACACACACCTGGATAGCTCGGTAGTACTAGTATCGTTATTCAAACGATAGGTGGAAACGGCTTCAACACACAACCTAAGTAAAATATATGGCAAGTTTTCAGAGTTTGATAGTCTAAGTTCAGTTTATCGCGAAAGTTGTTTATTATAGCGTGTTGTTTTGTTAGTTGACTCGTAGCAATTTAAACGTGCGTGTTTAAATGCTTGAAGTTCAAGAACAAAAGTTATATTTCAGAATATAACTTATGAGCATGTTCTTGTTTGACGAAGTATAGAGATTTTTGAAAAAGAACGAGGTCGGTGGTTGGTAAAACCAGATTCGGTTAAGCTTTGGTTAATCGTTTTAATTATATTCTTATCGTAGTATTATATATATATATATATATATATATATATATATATATATATATATATATATATATATATATATATATAAAGAAAATACGGAATGTGACGTTATACGTCGAAAGGTTACGAAGATTGGTGTGATTAACAAACGGTGAATAGGTGTCGAAGAGTGAATTGGTTTGAGAGAATGTGTTAATTGTTAAAAGTTTTATATTTATTATTATCGTTATTACGTTATATATATATATATATATATATATATATATATATATATATATATATATATATATTGATTGGTTCTGAATGGTCAACCTAAATTGACCAAGGGATGGTCAACTAGGTCAAACTGCCTATAGTCAATCTCCGCGGAAGTATAGTGTTTCCCCGGGTCGTTATGTCCCGACGAGGTGTGATGGCTGGTAGAATGTATCAGATGTGTTATGGTAAGGATAGAGAGCTTGGTTATAGACAGACCCATCTCCTGATTCTACCATACTACAGCTGGGACAATTCCCACCATTATGAGGACCACCACACCAGTGACAACCACAATGGTGTAGATACGACATAGGCAAGAATCAAAGGTTTATAGAGGGTAAGAAATGGAGAATCAAAGATGTGAGAGGGTAAAGGTGAATATTTTTGGAGTTTTTGGAAAACATTTTGTACAAGTAAGAAAGAAAATCTTTTTGGGTTTTTTGTGTTCGTTGAAAACTGATTTTAAAATGTTTTCGGGAACAGTTTTGTTTTTATATGAAAATAAGAAGATAATATGAACAAGGGTGGTAAATATACAATGGATGTATATCCAGGTTCACCAATACGCAAAACCATTTAAAATAACGCGCACAACCTCCCCGGCAGCGGCGCCAAAATTTAATTGGTTCTGAACGGCAACCTAAATTGACCAAGGGATGGTCAACTAGGTCAAACTGCCTAGAGTCAATCTCCACGGAAGTATAGTGTTTCCCCGTGCCGTTATGTCCCGACGAGGTGTGAATTGTTATCAAACGGATTTGTGATCAGGTGAATTTGGATGGGAAATGGATTGTGATTGATTGAACTAAGGAATATATGAAGAAATAGCTTAAGTAAGCTATATGAAAGGTTACATGAAAATTAGATACTTAAAAACGTTTAAAAACCTAAAAACGTGTACGTTCAATTTAATTTTACGCAAATGTACGAAATAAAAAGTGAAAACTGAAATCTGAAAACCCACAGGGGGTGAAAATGACTTTTTTACAAACCTAAGGATAAAAGAAAATTTTTAGAAAAAGAAAATGAATTTTTACACTATTTAATTATTTATTATTAATTAAATACTATTTGAACACTAGAAAAATGAAAATTAAATTTCTAAAATTATAAAATAACTAAAAACAAATTTTAAAACTAAAAATATGTCTTTTTGTGGATTTTTTATTAATTAATTATTAATTACCTAATTAAACTAATTTAAATTATTAAAAATACTAAAAAGACTTAGAAAATTAAGAAATTTTTTATAAACCTAATTAACCATCATAGGAATCTTAAAAAATTATAAAAAGTTTGTTTTATATATTCTTACACTATTTTACTAATTATTATATTAAATATTAATTAATTACTAATTAAACTAATTAAATTCTAAAAATTAGAAGATGAATAGTAAAAATTCTAGAAAAATTCCTAAAATTATTTTATATTATATAAGAGCTAGGAAAAATATAAAAACTAGGTGTTACTTTATAAAAACTAATTATGCTATCTAATACTTAATTATTAATTAATTAATAATAAAACTAATATTAAATCTAATAAATACTAAATGACCATATAAAAATCTAAAAAAATTACTGAAAGTTCTTAAAGATAAAAGGAAATTAAGAAAAATATAAAATTGCAAGTTACTTAATGAAAATTAAAAAGATAAATAAAATTAAATAGAAACTATCACTTATAATTAAATTTATTTTTCTGGAATTTTCTTTCACAAACCTACTTAATTGAGAAAAGTAATAAACTTATGAAAATACAAACTAGCTAGAACTAAAAAATAAGCAGATTGCATCTCATAAGCCTTGACAGTTGGGGTTTAAAGAGCTTAAAGCTTGAAAAAGCTCACAAGAAGCTGCCAAGGACTCACAAGCTTGGAAGAATCTTAAGATAGATGAAATACACCATAACTAATCCAAAGACCAAAGAAAATCATGCTCAATAAGCCATATAGACCAAATAAGCAATATCAAATAAGTAAAAATCCAAACAGTCTCACTCAATGGATTTAAAAACCAAATATAGGGAAGGGCAAGGATCCACAAGCTTGGTTTAAGCTTGGATTTTGATAGACAGCTAGGTGAACTCTGGATAGAGCCAAAAAGCACCCTGTGGGGCCCACTGGTGCAGCCTGTAGGACCCACAGAAGTTGAGGTGTTGGGACAGTCTGCTAATGCACGGGAGAACACTCCCCCTGCAGGTGTGTTTGGAGTGGTGTGGGATGCTCAGAAAAAATTACAAAAATTAAATGACCATGGATTCCTAAAGTTGAGGTGAGGGAGTACAATGTGTTAAAAGCTCAATCTCTGATTCTTGATACAAAATTCAAAACAATTCACCCAATATTTGGGTTTTTGAAAGACACATGCAATTTTGACTTTTTGTTTTAACAACTAAGCTGACTTTTATGACTTTTGGATGGCTCCTACTTACTGAAAATGAGTTAATAAGCAATAGTGAGACTAGAATAAACCAGATTAACAACTATAGCATTGATGTGCATGATTATGGACCATATGCACTTAACAGTGAATGAAACCATGAGCTAACCTAGCATTTTGACTTTTTAGTGAATAGCCTATGAATATTATGACTTGAATGACCTAAACAAACCTAATATGCACTGGACTAACTATACTGTGCACTTAATGACAACTAGAGCACAAGGTTTAAACCTAAACCAAACACCCCTTCAAAACAAACTATTTCAATGTTATATGCAGATTCAAGCTTGGATCTTCTAATTTAAGGGTCAATCTAACTTACCTACCTATGTTAAAGGCTAATTGCATTCTTAAAACCACCATCCAACCTCTGGAACACAATAATGCAAATTCCTTCAACTAAGGCAAGTAGCAAACTGAAAATGAAAAAGATATATGCAGGGCATAACATAAGCAGTGCAACTTCTTCCTATATGATCTTTAAACTAAAATGACTAATAGAAGGCTAAACTATCAATGACTAAAGCACTGCAATAAACTACTACTAAATGGCACCATGAATGACTAAGTCTGAGTAAACCTACAACTGTGAGATCTAGTAACTAAAATTATGAAAACAAGATACTAATTACAATAAGCCAACTAGCAAAGCATGTTTAATATTATGAAATTTAGCAAAACATAAGTAGTTGCTAAGAATGGAGAGTAATGTGAACTCACAAATCAGCCAGAGCTTAATGATAAGGAAGGATGTATGAGTAGACTGAATCAGGTTATGAATATGGACTAAAAGGTCCTAGGAGTCTTCCTCATAACTTCAAAACAAGCTCAATAGCCCAGTTATTCTCCACAGTTTACTGAATGAGTGAATGTTGACTATTTGAACTTTTTGAGTGAAAGGCAACAAATATGGAACAATGAACTCACTTATAGCGATATCAAGCTATAATGAACTTCAGTAAACTAACTTAAGCTTGTTAGAGCTCAAGAAGTCTATTCGACCTACATTACATTAAGAAAAAGTAATTAACTACTCTAAAAAACTAACTCCTTATTCATCTTCATTTCTTCACTTATATAGAACAATGTGGGGTTCCACAGCTTTCCCACTTCTCTTGAGGGCCATTGGATGGCTTCAAGTTAATCTCATCTCTTGGAATTATTTTTGGCGGGAAAACATGTATAAACACTTGGGATGTTGCTTGTGGCAGGAGGGTAGTTTGGAATCTAGTGTTTGGAAGGGGTGTAGGGTGGGTGAGTGTGGCAGAGAAGATGATGGGAGTGTGATGATGGTGTTTGTGTTACAGGCTAGGGAGGAGTATCAGGGGTAGGGAAAAGGTAGGGGGTGAGGTAGAGTGGTCAAACAGGCTTGACCCGTTTTTAATATCAAAGGGTGAGTTGGGTTTATTTGGTGGGTATGGGCTTTGGGGTGATTTGGGCCAGCAGAAAGTGTTGATGGATCAGGGGTATAAGGTTGGGGTATTTGGGTGAAGTAATAAAATTGGGTCCATTTGGTTTAAGTAAATATCACAAGGACCAATTTTTATTTTCTGAATTTGCGAGGGCCTGATTTGTAATATTCCCAAAGTTAACATGAGGACCAAACCTGCCAAATATCAATAGTCCAAGGGTTGTAAATCTAATTTTTCACTTTTGGTCCTTCAGGGACTACAAATGTCAAATGTTGAAACTTGAGGGACCAAAATGTAATTTTCTTCAAACTTTCAATCCAAGGACCAAAATTGACACTTGTGACTTTCCAAGGACCAAAAATGACTTTTCTTCCAAAAATATCCCACCAGGGACCAAATCTGCCAATTTTAAAACTCCAGGGACCAAAATTGTAAATTTCCAAAACTTTTGAGATTTTTCACCAAAGGACTAAATATGACAACTTATGATTTTAAAAGGACCTTTGGTGATAATTTTCCATATTTTGAATGACTAGGGACTAGTTTTGACATTTTATGAAAGTTGGGGGACTGAAACTACCAATTTTGCAAACTTTGTACGTTTTTCAACTGTTCTTATTTTGCATCTAAAACATATAAAACACAATTCCTAGAATATTTTCAGTATTTTGATGTTTTTTTGAGTGTTTTTGTATGTTTTGCAGTTCAGATTTGACCAAAAATGATGAGTGTTTGAGCACTCATCATATATATATATATATATATATATATATATATATATATATATATATATATATATATATATATATATATATATATATATATATATATATATATATATATATATTTAGTTAACGAAAAGTGCTTGATCAAATCGATTTTTTTTATTTAAAATACTTATGTATATAAAATATAAATTATAACATTTATATTTTATTAAAAACCTTTAAGTTTTGAAAAGTTTACATTTTAACACCCTAACGACATAACTTTACACCGCTAGTCCAAAACGTTATTTATTTTCATTTATAGTACAAAACTCTTTTATTTTTACATTTTACACTCAAAACTTTCTAGATTTACAATTTTCATCACAAAAATGTCAAAATGGCAGTTTTCCCTGAAACGAGTCATAAGTTGTGAAAACAGCTTATTTGACCAAAAGAGCTTATTTTGAGTTTATGGGCCCTTAACGAGTCATAAACTAGGCCCGTTAAGGTTTTTAAAATCTTTGGGCTTAGCTTTGGGCTTATATTTGGACTCTAAAAACTTTGGGAAAACAGCTTGTACAATCAGCTTATCACATAAGCTTATTTTTGGCTTACTGGGCTTATAAGCCCAAACGTATACTTATAAGTTTTTAGAAAACGCGACATGCTTTGGGGTTTTACGAGGGATCAAATGGGTTTGTGAGAGTGAGTTATTTACGTGTCTCATTAGTTTAACATGTGATCTATTAGTTCAAGTCAAAAAAGGATGTGTCGTGTATATAATTATGAAAATACGAGGCTAAAGTAGGTCGACTCTAACCTAAGCCAAAAATAGTTTTAGTATCAAAAATATTCTAAGTGTGTGAGGTTAAAACGTATAGGCTATACAACTTAGAAACGTGTTATTTATAGTACTTATAAGTGGTTATAAATGAAATACGCCTTAGTAAACTTGGTTTATATCGTGATAAACTTCTAGTTTAGCTTTTAATACTTATAGGTTACATCTTAACTTTAACGAGAAATTTACTAAAGTAAATGTGGTGTAACAAAATAAAACGTATGGAAATATTGAAAGGGGTGGTTTTAACTCACCTCACCAAGTGGTGGTGGAGTAGAACGAGACTTGGAGTCTAGAAATGAACAAGGAAAGCTTGAGCTTGACTCCCCACACACACAAGTCTCCAAACGTATAGAATTACTTGGTACGAGACTCTAAATAGCTTACCAAAGCAATACGTTACCCAAGAGACTTAGAAATGAGTTTGTGAGTGTAAATGAGATTTAGGAGGCGTGCATGGTTCGTATACATGCATGCAATCATGTATATATATATATATATATATATATATATATATATATATATATATATATATATATATATATATATATATGTGTGTGTGTGTGTGTGTGTGTGTGTGTGTGTGTGTGTGTGTGTGTGTGTGTGTGTGTGTGTGTGTGAGTTTTTAGAAACATGAGAAATGTGAACATGGTGACCAAGGAGTATGGTACGAGGAATAGGAACTCCAAATAGTTAGGAAATGATGAAAGTTGGTGGTGAATCATCCTTGTGGGTATACGAGCAAAAGAAAAGGCCAAAGGTTTCATGTTTGTGTTTGGTGTTTGTAAAACATGGTCAACAAGGGGAGGGGTAGGATTCTTATGCAAATAGTGGAGTTGGTGCATGATTGTCGTCCTTGTTAACTCTTGCCGAAAGAAAACAACAAGGGAACATGAATAGAGTTGAGTTTATTAGTGTAGGGAAGGTCAATCCCTTTTAAAATATGCATGACCTTTATGAGAGACCTCATGGCTGCCTCTTGAGTCCAAAAAGAGTAAAAGATGGGATAGTTTACATGTATACGTCCTTGTGGTATGTCGTTTAACGAGGGAAAACAACAAGAAAAACCATCATTGTTGCTTGTTTTGACTCATTTGTTGTTTTGTAAAGGTCAAGAACATATTAAAAACGTGTTTGAGGACTTTGAGAAACTTTAGTGTCACGTTTAGAAAGATACGAGGGGTTGTGGACTCAAAAATGGAATTTTGGTTCTTGTGGATATGTAAAAACGAGGCTGAGCTTGGTTTGATTTTTAAGGACTAAACGTACACGTTAGGAAAAACATTTTGTCATGTATGATACTTGGGTAGGAGTATTAACAAGGGGTGCAAAAACATTTAGGTGTCGTTTGTAAAAATCGAGAGTGAACGAGGCAAAGTAAACGGGATGAAACATGGTTCAAAAATATTAAAAAGGAAATTGGGCTTGGATTTTGGTTTGATTGGCTTACGGGTGGACTAGGCCCAAAAGAAAAAAAGAGGTGAATAAAAAGGGTCCGTTTGGTTAATGTTGTGTGGAACAGAATTGGGCCGAGGCCCAATGAGGTTGTAGGCCCATATGGTTCATCTCGAAAGTCGTGTCGAAGTTAAGAGTAGTTACTGAGTGTTCGTGGAAATTTTCGTGTGCTCGGGAATTTATTAGAACGTATTAGGTTAGTTATCGGATTATATATATATATATATATATATATATATATATATATATATATATATATATATATATATATATATATATATATATATATACGTTACTTAATAAACGTTAGTTATAAAAATTAATTCGCGATACTTAGACTATCTAGGTTCATGTGTAAGCGCGTTCCAAAGTAACCAGTAAACACAAATGACGTTGTGATTATAAAAGTGTATCTCGACTAACAAACAAAATTTTTTGCTATCGGTAAAAACGGTTTTTAATTATTGTAATGATTCGTAAATCATAAGTTTACATTTACTATTCATGAGGGAAAATTACGGGAGGTTACACGGCTGGGGCAAACCAACGGGACTTGTCAAACTACAATAGATCTATCAACTATACTCGCGTTCACTTGTGTAACACTCATGCAAGTGATTATGGTTCATGAATTTTAGTTATGTAACGGTGGCAGAAAGTAACACTCGTGCAATAACCAAAGAAAAATACTTGTATTAGGTTTAAAGCATGTATCCCCCTCACAGGGTTTGTAAAGCATTTAAAAGTGAGGCTATGAAAACTCACCTGGGCCTAAGGATGATCTGATTGATGTGAAATGTGACTCGGAAACTAGATTGCTTTACTCACGTGTCCTGGAGTTTTGTAGGTTTGTTGGTGTGGGTTCAGTTCTTTA
Organism: Artemisia argyi; assembly: GCA_030686995.1. Classification (NCBI taxonomy): domain Eukaryota; kingdom Viridiplantae; phylum Streptophyta; class Magnoliopsida; order Asterales; family Asteraceae; genus Artemisia; species Artemisia argyi. The sequence goes on along the minus strand of JARVZY010001070.1, from coordinate 19,398 downwards.
GTTGTTTTAAGTTTCTTAAGTAAATACTCCTAGGGTTTCTATGTTTAGTTATAACATAACATCATTCGGGCCATCGTAATTCAGAAGTATAACTCCTCACATTGAATTGTATTATGCTTCCAACATAATACCGTTCGGGCCATCATAATTCAGAAGTATATAACTCCTCACACAAAGCTCCCTACTATTGAGTTAAGTATTTTAGATTTAGTTATAACATAACACCGTTCGGGCCATCATAATCCAAAGGTCATGTAGTATACGTTTGAGGAGCCAGGGCACTTTAATTCGTAAACCCAACAAACTCGTCAAAACAATTACCCAAACGAAACCCCTCACATGAAGCTTCCTACTATTGTGTCATGCTTATGTTTTTATGATAATACTTTATTTAATACCCTTTAAGTTTCATATATTTACAATATCTAACCTAAACTTATATACTTTATATAATTTAGACTTTTAACTTTCTAAACTTTTCATTTCTAGTCCCTATACTTATATATTTTGAGAAAATGACAGAAATGACCCTTAGACTTATTAGTTTTCAAAATTTACCATTTATACCCTTAACTTAATAACATTTGTAAAACTAGTCCTTATAAGTTTATAACTTTTATAACTTTTATCCTCGGGTTAAATAACTTTGCAAAAAGGGTCCTTATATCTAATGCTTCTAAGAAATGTCAAAAACAGTCCCTAGACTTAATATTTTCAGAAATTTACCATATATACCCCTATGCATGGAAACATTTGCAAAACTAGTTCTAATTTCATGCAAACTATATTTTTATAAAACATAAGAGTTTCCTAGCTTATGACTTACTAATATTAGCTTATCTAAGTTGTCTAAACTAGATTATAGCTTAAGTTAAGGTATTATAGTATATATTTAGCAATCTGACCTAAATTAGGGTTTTAAAATGCAAACTAGTAAATGAAAGTGATCAAGGCTCAAGCAAGGGTTCTAAGGTATCATATAACTATTCTAGTACTGTAATAAAGCTATTAGAACAAGATTTAAGGCTTACATGATCAAGGTAAGGTTTAACAAGAGTTTTTCTAGGTTTAGGGTTTTCTCGATGGGAAAACAACTCGACAAGGGTGCATGGTCTATCTAGCTCGACTCCTAAGGCTTCTTAGACTTGTGTACTACTACTAGGACCAGAAGATTTAAGGTGGAGATGTGTGGTGGTGTGGTTTGAAATGAAGGAGGGTGCGAGGGTATTTATACCCCTCGTTAGCCTTGGTGGCCAAGCAAGAGGAGACTAGGTGGCATGAGGGGGGGGGGGGGAGGTGACTCTTAGCAGCTATAGGTGACTAATCTAAGCTATGGTGGTGACTAGGAGGGGCTAAGAGGCGGTGTAGGGTTTGTGTGGTGGTGATGATGTCTCGAACTCAAGGTAGTGACAAGTAGGTGATGCACCTACTTGTGTGCTACCTTGGGAGATGCTAGCACTACAAAAAAGGCCATTTAGTGGCACACGTTTTTAATGACAGATTTACATGTGTCACTATATTTCGGTTTTAGTGACAAATTTTATGTGCCACTAATTTTTTTATAGCTTTAGTTGCACTTTACGGTTTGTGCCACCATAGTGCACGATATTTCTGACACAAAAATAGGCATGTTATTAAAAGTCCATGTAACTTGTGATAGACCCTGATATTATGCCATTAAAGTTATTAGTTTCCATTATTTAGTTTTGATATCTGCCAATAATACTAAAAATTACCCGGTCTTTGCACTCAAAAATAAATTAAATCGGGCGCCTTTTTTTTTCATTAGCTCCCTCCGAGTATATATCCCTAAGGGTATGTTTGGTAAGGTGAAATTCAGAGAAATGAAATGAAGCGTAGAAATCAAATTCACAGAAATTCAGTAAAAATTCTTGTGTTTGGTAACACCAGAGAATTGACTTAAGAAATTAGTAAAAATTATTATTATTATTATTATTATTATTATTATTATTATTATTATTATTATTATTATTATTATTATTATTTTGTTATTTATTATTTATTATTATTATTATTATTATTATTATTATTATTATTACTATTATTTTATTTATTATTATTATTATTATTTTATTATTATTATTATTATTATTATTATTATTTTATTATTATTATTAATTATTATTATTATTACTATTATTTTATTATTATTATTATTATTATTATTATTATTATTATTAATTATTATTATTATTATTATTTTATTATTATTATTATTATTATTATTATTATTATTATTATTATTATTATTATTATTATTATTATTATTATTATTATTTTCCTCTAAAAAATTGTTTTCCAATGCAAAGAATTGGTTTCCGCTCTTAAACTAAAGGAATTGAATTCCTTGAATTTACACATAAACTAAACACCATAAGAATTGCAAATCTCCACTTTTTTATTTCACTAGTCACCAAACAAGGGAAATGAATTCATTTCCATTTCTTTGAGCTCATTTCCCCAACCAAACATGCCCTAAATTAAATGTAGAGATCTCAACCACTGTTCCTAATCTCCAAGTCTCCAACCCCATCTCCCATTCACTCATAGTTATCTCAATAAAAAAAGTTTTCGTTCAATCACTATTTTCATCCTTTTGGTCAGGTAACTTTTTATCTACCTTTTGTTTAATACAAGTAGATCATGACTCAATTTGATTATTACTAGCGTGTGTTTTGTAATTTTTCATTAAAATTGTAGAAAACACGAAAATGGGTTTTGAGTAAATCTATGTTTGTCGTTGATGAGTTTCTGTTGTTGTTGGTTGGGTTCTGCTATTTTTTTGAATTCAAGTGTAATTCGTATAAACTTATTATATATGAGTCAGAATGAGGTAATTTAAACATCCAAAATGTGGTCAACTGAGTCTTTGATTAGTACTTTTTGTTTTAGTCAAATTTGTTTTGTTAAAACAGATAAGCATCAGTTCATTAATTTGTTTGGTGTAGTTTACATAAGGTAATTTAGTAATGGACAAATCGTGGATGAACAATACACTAAGGTCAAGTAGATATTTTGTGAGTGGTACGTGTAGAAAATTTTCTAGATTTTGCGTTTGAGAGGTCGCCAAATAGTGAAGGGAATATATTGTGTCCGTGTTCACATTGTGTAAACATTTTCCATGGCACAAGAGTTGATGTCTTCCACTAACGAATATATGCATATTATGATATGTTGTGTTATTGAGTTCATGATTTTTTTTTTAATTTCTTGTATACTCCATCATGGCTAGGCGTAAGAGACTGTGTATGATCTCTATTGAAGCTGAAAATGAACAGCAAAATGATGAGGCACAAAGTCAGTCGAATGGGCATTTAACTATTGAAAAAAATGATGCAAATTCCTCTCAGATGGACATGGAAACTAATGAACACTCTGATAATCAGAATTAATTAGGGGGTATGTGTCTTTTCAACACTTGAATCTTGCTCATTTATTATGTTTCTTCTACGGAGTATGTTTTTGCTGTCAAAATTATAATATTCTTTTTTATCCAACCTTAGCTAAAACATACTATTTCATTTAAAAAAAAAGATGTATTACTTGCTGATTAGCACATAACATACTATTTCTATAACATTCTGTCATTGACAAACATGGTATAATATTATAGACCTCGTTTGGATTAACAACTTATGAGTGCTAATATGAAAAGAACTGCTTTGTGTCCACTTTTGTCCAATGTCCAATTGTACATGCTAAAATTCTAGGGTGCAAGTGTTATCTGTTATATGTAGTACAATGATAGATATTGGGTCCCATATAAACCAGATCTCACACATAATTTTCGTTCTGATCGCAATAAACAGTTACTTATGAACAAATGTTAACGAGAGCACTTGCTCACATGAGCGCTTGAACTTGCAACTAATGACCTACTTAGTTAAAAACTGAATGTGCATATGATCTAGTTATCTGTTTGACTATCTGCTTGTAAGTTAATTGCAGTGCTGATTGCTGAAAAATAGTAGTATCAGTTCTTGGAAAAACAAGAACCCTCCCTGTGAACAAGGAAAATCATCAGGGAAAAACCGAAAGGGCTCAAATAATTCTTGTCTTTAATTGGTCGGTTCAGCAAACTTTTTATCAATATAGTACTTTAGTTGTGAGTTTATGACCCGTTGGTGTTTCTTAGAGCATTTTTAGGTAGGAGTGGAGAGTGATTAGTGAGCAATTTTGAGAGGCAGTTTTCAATGTGTAAACTAAAACTATTTCTTTTTCGTTGAGGTGAAGTTGGTACAGTTTAGAATTTATCTCATCTATTGATTAATGAAAACTATTTTATATTAAAGGACCTCCAAAGAAGGTTCGAGGTCCTACTCAAAAGAATGTGTTATGGAATATGCACAAAAATAAGATACTTTCTAGCATGGGGAAAAATTTGAACACTTGGAGAAACTTAGCAAAATCAAGAAACTGTGATCCGACTCATAGTGTTGAAGAAATCATGGCAAGACAAACCGACTGTAGGGTAAACCCAGAAAAGTTCCAACATCTTGTGAATCGTTAGATGAAACCAGAATATCAGGTACCAATGTTTAATACTTTCTATTATCAATGGGTTTTACATTGCTTAATAACTAATTTATTTTTAGTGGTTGCATAGGCCATTTGTGAACAAAAGAGAATTAGCCGCTCAAAAATAGAAGAGCCTCACGTCACTGGGACAAAATCATTTGCTAGGTTTGCCGAGGAAGAGGTAAGTTACGAGTAAATTATTAACATAGTTATTGTTGTTGAATATCAAAGAACTTACCTGTACTAGTGTTAGACTAATAGAACATAATTCATGTCATTGAAATGATTCTTGTTATAGGCTACTAAAAATAATGGGGTGCAACTAACACGAGGGAAACTATACCAAATAAGCCGTACCCCGTAAGGATGGTAATATTGTTAACGACAAGGTAATGTGATTCCTCAAAATTTTAAAGTATCACACGTTAGTATTCACATTTTCTCATTGTGGAACATGTTATTGCTATGCAGGCATCCCTATATTGCAAATGACTCTACTATTACCCAAGGTATTCAAGAAAATGATTGGACAAATGACGACTTATCCAAAATATGGTAAATAACATTAGTTCACTGCTAAGTTTTTGTTTCTTTTCTACACAGGTACTCCAACAAATCTTTATTGAGTATGCTTTTCACAGGTACACTTCCTCTTCATGCACTGAAATTTCTTTACCTTTAAACACTTTTCTTGATCCGTATTAGAAAATTATTTGTCACGTGTTCTGGTTATATCAAGGAACAACGAAAATCTCATACGTTCAGGTAGATGTTTTGTTGCCTTCATCTTGAATACTAATTTATAAAATTTCGTTTTTGTTGGCTTACAGATACTTGGGGTGTATAGAGGTCAAGAGTTATCACAATGCTTGCTACCTTTGATGAAGCTACAATAAAGTTGGTAGTTTTTAGGTTTCTTTTAGGATATATAGTTGGAGGTTTACACTCAGTTTTTTTTTTTTTTTTTGGATATTCAAGAATATTGTTTTCTTTGTATCAGTGGATATTTCTATTTTGATAATGAAAAAACTGTGTTCAATGGCAATTGCATTTTTGTTTGAATATGAAATTGTTAGCTTCATTTTTATGAATCAAGCATATATCTGAGAATTAATATTACATTATGCCACAATTTTGAAAACATCGTAGTGGAAAGAACCAATATTGTAACAAATCTTAGTGGTAAATATTATGTCACTAAAGCCGGCTTACTTTGTGATCATAGTAAAAGTATAATGACACAAAGCAAGTGTCATAAAATCCTTAAAGCTTCGTGTGATAGAAAATAGTGTGTCACTAAATTTAGAATGGTCAATAGCAACAAACATAGAAGTGCCACTAAAACCCATAAGGTCTGCAACAACACAAGTATAAAATGCCACTAAAACCCTTTAGTGGCAGCGGCATTTGTGACACTTTTTTTTTTCTGTCACCGATTCCCTCTAAGGTCTTTAGTGACACTTAATTCGCTTTTAGTGACACTCTTTATGTGCAACTAAATGGCCATTTTTTTGTAGTGTAGGGAGGGTTCTTAGGGTGACTAAGGTGCTACGCTAGGTTCTTGAGGTGCTTAGGTTTAGGTTTGAACTAATTTAGGTTTAGTTTAGACCTAATCTTGCTTAGTGAGTGATTAGGGTCTAGCTTAGGGTTTAGTGTCTAAATTAGGGTTCTATGGGTGCTTAGTGACTAGGATTAAGACTTAAGAGGCTTATACTAAGTGATGGTAGCTTATGGTAAAGATTTGGGAAGGTTTAACCTAGTTTCAGGACTTATGAGACCTAGTTAGGGTTTTGTGCTTAAGGGACTTGTATCTAAGCTTCTATAGGGTTGTATTAAGGTTTAGGGAGTCTAAGATATCCTAAAGTTGCTAATTTAACTCCTACACATGCCTTGAGTACTTTCAAACTAGTTTAGTTTAGGAATTAGGGTTTTAGAGATAACTATAGCTACTTAGGGTTTGTTTTGGTATTGTGATAGATTTAGTATGTTGTGATGATAGATTACTTATTGTGGTGTTGTAATGATCTTAGATTAAGAGTTCATGTGTTATGGTTGTAAGGATATTTGACTTAAGAAGATACTTGTGTAGGTCTAGTGAGTCATGCATGCAATGAAAAGGAAGGAAAAGCAAAAATTTACATGTGAAAATACCTACTATTGGTATTCTAGAGGAAATGATGTTGATGGAATTTTATGGGTGGTTACATCTTTCGACACAAGAACAGCTAGAACTTATGGTCTTAGTTAAAAGAACGTTCGGGCGGAAGGGTGTTTATGGGCGCGGGTTTATTTAGCCGCTCCTTAAGAACGGTTGTTTTTATTAGTAGTCACTTAAGAACATAACCGGAGTCAGATGTCTTTCCAGGCTCTCAAAATTTGGCTTTGGACGCCCCGTTGGGGCGGGTCATGAACTAATAGGGGGCTATGCTTCGTTGACAACCTATGGTTGTTTTTTCTGGCAGTTCCCTTCGTTCGCGGCCGTAAGTATGATCCTTTCATTTTTTATTTTGATGTGGGGACTGTTGTTTTGGGTTTTCTAGGTGTTTCTTGTGACCTTGTGCTCTCCTTTTTGATTGCTATTTATAGTGAATGGTTTGGGTATTTCAAGCATTTTCAGCGCGAGCTTTTATGTCTCCTAATCACGTGCCTAAACCTGTGGCTAGGGCGTCCTTTCGACTCGCCAGTTCTGACACTGAGTCAACAGTTGGGTCACATCAATGCCTTAGGAAGGAGCATAAATCGATACTTCTAGTTACTTTTTAGTTTATCGGTCCGCGGAACGGCTCTTATTCCATTCTGTGGATTGCTTGACCAATCTGGAACTTTCCTTTGAGGTCTTGGATCGTTCGGCTATGCTGGGAGCTGGCTTGGTTTGCCGTTTATAGCCAGAGCGAGTGTGTACGGTATTTGTTTGGTACCTTTTTAGTCGTTGCGCCTCTTTACTATCCGACCTCTTATCCCTGCTGTGTACGTGCCAGGTAATGGCATGGTCGGTCTTATAGTGTGTTCTTGTTATCTCACAGACGATACTATGTGCTTTGCTATAACCATGTCTTTGCAGGTGGGGGTTATCCCCGTTGCCTCAAGTTCCTGACCGCTTCTTCTCCCCTGCAGTAGGCGCAGGTTATCTTTACCGTTTCTTCCATGGATTCGGGGTTTTCCCTGTGCAGGCACTCTATTACTCATGGGTTTGACACATTTTTCATAAATTTGGCAACTTTTGTGGCCTCTAATATTTCTTTTGCTCTGCTGCTTTCAGCCAAGAATCTTCTTGTGAAATCCTCGATTGATTCTTTTCCTTTCTTCTTGGCACAATGAATTTTCTTATCCTTATCTCTATGCCTCTTCATGCTAAGAAAGGATTCTAAGAACGTGTCTCTTAACTCATGGAAGCTGCTGATCGATTCTTGGGGAAGGTGTTCAAACCATAACCAGGCTGCACCCTTAAGCGTGTGCTTGAACATGTGGCATTGGGTCGCTGTGTCCCAATTGTATACCCCGTGCCGTTGTTTGAAACATTCGGACATGATCCACGGGGTACTCGCTTCTGTCATAAGGCTTTATGTTGTCCGGCATACGGACCTTTTTGGGCAGCGTCGTATTGCGGATATTTTCTGCGAACGGGTCGATCTCCTCTGGCATGTATGGTTGCATCTGATCACTTCCCTTGTCATCTATATTGTCAGCTTCTGCGTCATTATTCGCGTCGCTGCTCTCTTTGGAAGAAATCTCCACATCTTGAGAATATTTGTAGTTGTTCTTACCGCAATGTACACATGCGAATGCGAAGCTTTCTTTCTTGGGGCTCTCTCCCTCCCCCGATTTTAGTTGTTTGCCCTCTGAGCCTTTGCCCTTTAGCATACCTTGGTGCTTTTTATCTTTCTTTCGCTTGGCTGCTTCGTACTGAATCTGACACGGGATCATTTCAGTGTCCGGGCGGATTTCGGTCTCCTCGGACTTTTCTTGCGGTATCGTAGGCGGATGAGCTTCCTCATTCAGGTCAGTAGATGACCGTTGGTCGTAACCGCCATTAGGCCCCCTGAGAGTTGTGCCCAATGCCGATTTTCTTCGACCTTTGAATTTTCTGCCCTTCTCCTTCGTCTTCTGCGAGGCAGATATTATCATGGGAAGGACATTCCCAAGGTGATTGCTCATGGCAAGTATTTTCAAGAACGCATTTATGCACTGGTTCCTGATGAGGCGAAAAATGATCCATTTTTAGGGGGTCATTTAAGCCCGGAATTGAATTTATTTGATCAAATATTGCCCTAAATCGTTCCTTTTGTGATTTTAGGTACTTTGGGAGTGAAATCTAGAAAAGGAAGCAATTCGGACGTTTTTGGAGCATAAAAGTGAAGAAAACGCCAAAGTCTTAATTTTCCATGCTGGGAACAGTAGGTGACGGCGTCAAGAGTAACTCCCTGACGGCGTCAAGAGCAAAATTCCATGACGATCCAGTAAAGATTTGACAGCGTCACGAAGTAGGGCGTCAAGAGTAAAAGTCATGACGGCCTGGAAATGATTATCACTTGACGGCGTCAAATGTAGATCAAGGCAGTCCGAGACGAGTTTTGGCGGCGAGGTGACGGCGTCACAAGTTTAGTCTTGACGTCGTCAGACCCCTTTTCCTATATATAGTTTTCTAATTTTCACATAAAAGAGGAGAGAAGTTTTGGAGAAACCCTAAGTACGAACTTGGTGCTAATTTTACAGGTTTTTCAAGGGTTCCAAACCCTTGATACCTTTCATGTGTAATTGAGATAAGTGTTCTTTTAATTCAATCAATATGTCTATGTGTTGGTTGTCTATATCTTGTTCTTGTCTTAATTCCATCATGCTAGGCTAGATCTATCTTGTGTTTGCTTGGATCTAATGAAACCTAGATGTTAATTATGTGTTGATTACTTGTTTATACTTGTCTTGGATGAATGATTTATATGTTAGGCTTAAGAAAACTGGAAGATCTCCAATTGGTAACATGCTTGAACGTCTTAAGAAACATGCACCGACGCGCACTAGGTCTTTATTGGTTGTATTTAATGCATGAGCCACTGTTTATAATCCCTATGGTTGTGCTGGGCATGGTATAGGAGGAGATAAGAGCTCATAGAATTGGTGAGTTAAGTGTGCCACCCCATGAATGGTATTAAGGAATACAATCCGTCATCCATGCAATTATAACAAGTAATTAACGTGTAAAAGATGTCTAGGGAGTAGTGAAATCTAAGTAAACACATTTTCTCCACTTATTGCTCACAACTTTGTTATAATTTAGTTTATTTTCATTTCTAGTATTTTATTTTGATTGCATCTTTAGTATTGGGTTAGTTGATTAGCAACTAATTCCGCCCAAATCCTTCAAACCCGAGATTTTAATTGCTTTCTAAAAAATATAAAATACAAAAATAATCATCCCTCACCTTTAGAACTAGTATTTAGGTTTTCTAATCCTAGCGACACTATTCTTAAGCTGAACGATCAATCCCCCGGTACTTGTCACTATACTATACTACAACGATCAGGTACACTGCCTGGTGGAGGTTGTAAGCTTCTCAAGATCCCTTGAGAGGTAAAGCCTGGTGCGATTCCCACGCATCAAGTTTTTGGCGCCGTTGCCGAGGAATAGTTATTGTCTTGGTTAGAATTTCTTTTTATTAGGTCTACTTTCTAGATTCCTTTCTAGTAAGATTTTATTTTTATTTATTTTTAGGTTCTCTTTAGTCTATCTATTTCTTTGTGCCTTTGTTCGTAACCACCCGACATCATGGACAACGGGAACATCTTTGAACCTGTCATCCCACCACAACAAAACCCACCATTAGAACCCCTTATGCCCCGAACCTTAGGAGAGTATTCCCGACCTAGCCACCAAGGCTACCGAAACACCATTGAGCTCACCGGAGCCAATGTGACCCCCTTGCGATCCGACACCATCCGGTTGGTGCAAAGCGGATGTGCATTCCATGGACTTCGTTCCGAAGATCCAAACCAACATCTTAAGGACTTCCTCAAAATCGTAGATTCCATAGACCTAGATGTTGAAACTGGAGAGACAACCCGATTACGCCTATTCCAATTCTCTCTACGGGATCAAGCTAGTCAATGGCTTGAGCGTTTACCCGCGGGATCCATCACCACATGGGATGATCTCACCACTCGTTTCCTTGCTCAATTTTTCCCATCGGGGAGAACTACTAAGCTTAGAAATGACATCTTGATGTTCCAACAACGTCAAAATGAATCTCTTTATGAAGCATGGACTCGTTTCAAGGACTTACTCCAAAAAGTCCCTCATCATGGCATAGATCTTTGGCTCCAAGTCCAAATCTTTTATGACCATATCGACATCTCCACGAGGCGAGCCATTGACCAATCGGCCGGTGGTAAGCTACGTGATCTAAGTGCGGAACAATCATGGGAACTCATAGAAGACCTTCCTCTCTATGACAACGAAAGTTGGAATGATCCCCGTGATTTAAACAAAACGGTCAAGGCAATATCTTTGCCTTCGAACAATTCTAGCACTCCCGACCGTAGGATCATGGAACTTGAGGACCAAGTCAAGTTTCTCATGAAATCTTACGAAGGTCCTAAGCCTTCAAGCCAAGTGAACAAAATCACTTCTTCATGCGAATTATGTAGTGGTCCCCACAACACTCGTGATTGTGTGGAACTCCCCGGAACAGCTTTTGCGGACTACGCATCCACGCGTACCGACGAAGCGGGAGATAAGTGGTACACTTTCAAGCCCGAGCCAAACACTTACGGTGATTCATACAACCCCTCGTAGAAAAATCACCCAAACCTTAGGTGGAAACAAAATCAACCCAATTCTTCCAATCCGCCTAATCGTTACCAACCAAACGATCCACCCTCCAACCGTACTTTCAACAACAATCCTTCTAACAACTTTGGTAGCACTAAAAATCTTGAAGGATTGATGTCTAAGTTCATGGCATCTCAAGAGGCTCGCATAGCTAGGTTTAAAACCAAATTCAACCAACAACAAACAGAGATAACCAACAAGATTGACAACTTGTTGAAGGCCCTCAACAACCAAGCATTAGTCACACCTAGGAAGGACACTAGGGACACCAATAACGGAAGCCAAATTAAGGACCCCTCATCATCCAAACATGTCCACTTTGTCAATGTTGTCACCATTAAGCCAATAGATAAGGAGACTGAAGAGAGTGACAAGGATGAAGTTAGAATAGAAGCCGAGACTAAGGATGAGAGTAGGGAAGTTGAGGTAGAGCCTATAGAAGAATACTTTGATAAGTTGCCCACCATGGAAGAACGGGAATACCATAAGGATTTATTCGATAGTCCCGAAAGACTATATATCCTTGGTACCCCCCTAATCAAAATGGGAGACCCCTCTAACATTAACATCCCATGAAATATTGGGTACATGCATATATGGAAAGCTTACATCGACCCTAGATCCCCCGTGAACATCATGACTAGGACTTATTACAATTGGGTGATGAAGAAGCAACTTGATTTTAGGATGATGCCCGATAAGAATCTGATAAGTAATTTTGCAGGAAGAGTGAAGGGACTGCATGTGATTATAGGGAATCGCACCTATGAAATCGATTTTATGATAGTTGAGGACACTCGTCCGGTGATGGATGCTTGCCTAAGCCAAATAATATTTGGAAAACCATTTGTTGAGGCCACTAGGATGAGTTATGATCCGACTTTAGGGATAGTTAGATTCAAGAAAGAAAATGATGAAGTTGCCTATCAAATGCCCTACAAAATTGAGCAATACCGCCTTCTCTCTAATATCGAAAAGGAACACAAACAAGCAGCTTATTATAGGAATGAGGAGGATAGACGTAGAGGAGTAGAGTATGTAAAGAACAGAATGCTTGGTTTCTACAAAGAATGCTTGCAACTAGGTCCGGAGTACAAAATTGGTTTAGAAGACGACCTAGAGAATGGAACCAATGATGAGGTAACGTAGTAACCCCTGACCTTGAGTCTAGCTACAAGACTCGTAAATAAAGAAAAGCGCTTCTTGGGAGGCAACCCATGCTTTGTGTGATTTTATTTTGTTTGTTTGTTATTTTCTTCCGTATGCATGCTTAATTTTTATTGTTGGTAGATCATGTTTCTAAACTAAATAGTGGAAATACTTTACTTTGTTGTTTTGGCCTAGTCTTAACTCCACCTAAAGGTATTTTTGCAAAAGATAAGTGTAAGGGGAAACCCCAAATATGTTTTTAAGAAACAAACCGATCATGATTCTCCACAATATTTAATGAACATGTATATTCATATTTGTTAGAGTCAAATGCTTGTATTGAGTCATAATGAAATTTTGCAGGATTTTCCAGGAAGTAGGACCAAGTTTTTCCAGAAATTTTCCGAAAACTTAACATAAGAATTTCTGCAGGTCACTTCTGACGGCGTCAAGTGTAAAAATCTGGAAATTTTACCAGTTTTGTTTTTCTAACGGAATCTTATGGTTTTTGTGAATTATTAAGTTTTATAATCTCCAGGAGATCTGCAAACTTCATTCCACAAGCATTATATCTTATCTTATTTTCTAGGATTTAGTAACTTATATAGGATGCCGCCGATTTTACGCGAGGTTGTCTTGTCTATTTTATCAGGTTTTACAGGTTATGTATGACAAGAAGATTATTTATATTCTGGAAGGGAAGCTTTGATTGTTCATTTTCTTGGAGGAAGATTTAACCTGGCCACCTTATTATCCATACCGAGCGAATCAGGATAGTATTTGATTTCATTCTTTTTAACTTTTTCACTTTTACATTCTTTACTTGAACATTGGGGACAATGTTCATCTTAAGTGTAAGGGGAGGGTAAAAAGATGATACCTTACATATGCACTTTCGCTTGAGTTTGTTTTGTTTAATAGTAGATGTGTAATAAAACTATGAGAAATACTTGTTAGTGCCATTTTAGCGCCAAATTTAAATTTTTTTACAACATTTAGGAGTGAAACTTTAGCCATAGCAAGCGTCTCATGGATAGGAGATTGTATTACTAGCACATAACCGTATATTCAGAAAAATTTTCCACCAAAAAATGTGAGGTTCGCCTTTAGATTTGATAGGAAAAGCATTTATTATTAGTGCTTATGAGTGTACCGGTAGTATTTAGATTCTAGAACTTGCGTTAGTGATGCATCCCGAGACCGCTAGTGAGACTACATTCGTGTGGTAGGATTTACTACATGATAAGAGGCATTAGGATCACCCTTGTGTTAAACCCGTATTATAATTACTTGACCATTTAAGTCATATTACTTGGCTAGTTAAGTCAACTAATTTTTCCCACACCCTTAGCGTTGTACTCATTTTTAGTACACGAAACCCCTAGTACACCCCTCCGAGCCTATCTTTTCGTTTTTAACTTTAAGCATTTTACTTAAAGGAAGAATTTGTTACACCCCACTTAAATGTACAACCAAATCGCCTTAGCCTTCCGTGTATGCGCTCATCTTTAGTGCATTATTGTTATTTGTTTAAACCCTAAGTTAACTTTCTAATTGATTACATGGTTGCTAAGTCGAGTCATATCCTTGTACATATTGTTTTGGGACGATTGGGACTCATGGGTAAGTACTTATTTTATGGAGTAATGGGGAAGAACATCATTTATTACCCCCATATATACGTTAATCTTAAAAGTGCTCCAAGTGTTTTGATTTTCTTAATTCGAGTCATTAGATTAGTTTAATGTAAAGTATGTAAAAATTCAAGTGTAAGGGTATATGATGAGGCGAAAAATGATCCGTTTTTAGGGGGTCATTTAAGCCCGGAATTGAATTTATTTGATCAAATATTGCCCTAAATCGTTCCTTTTGTGATTTTAGGTACTTTGGGAGTGAAATCTGGAAAAGGAAGCAATTCGGACGTTTTTGGAGCATAAAAGTGAAGAAAACGCCAAAGTCTTAATTTTCCATGCTGGGAACAGTAGGTGACGGCGTCAAGAGCAAAATTCCATGACGATCCAGTAAAGATTTGACGGCGTCACGAAGTAGGGCGTCAAGAGTAAAAGTCATGATGGCCAGGAAATGATTATCACTTGACGGCGTCAAATGTAGATCAAGGCAGTCCGAGAAGAGTTTTGGCGGGGAGGTGACGGCGTCACAAGTTTAGTCTTGACGCCGTCAGACCCCTTTTCCTATATATAGTTTTCTAATTTTCACATAAAATAGGAGAGAAGTTTTGGAGAAACCCTAAGTACGAACTTGGTGCGAATTTTACAGGTTTTTCAAGGGTTCCAAACCCTTGATACCTTTCATGTGTAATTGAGATAAGTGTTCTCTTAATTCAATCAATATGTCTATGTGTTGTTCTTGTCTTAATTCCATCATGCTAGGCTAGATCTATCTTGTGTTTACTTGGATCTAATGAAACCTAGATGTTAATTATGTGTTGATTACTTGTTTATACTTGTCTTGGATGAATGATTTATATGTTAGGCTTAAGAAAACTGGCAGATCTCCAATTGGTAACATGCTTGAACGTCTTAAGAAACATGCACCGACGCGCACTAGGTCTTTATTGGTTGTATTTAATGCATGAGCCACTGTTTATAATCCCTATGGTTGTGTTGGGCATGGTATAGGAGGAGATAAGAGCTCATAGAATTGGGGAGTTAAGTGTGCCACCCCATGAATGGTATTAAGGAATACGATCCGTCATCCATGCAATTATAACAAGTAATTAACGTGTAAAAGATGTCTAGGGAGTAGTGAAATCTAAGTAAACACATTTTCTCCACTTATTGCTCACAACTTTAGTATAATTTAGTTTATTTTCATTTCTAGTATTTTATTTTGATTGCATCTTTAGTATTGGGTTAGTTGATTAGCAACTAATTCCGCCCAAATCCTTCAAACCCGAGATTTTAATTGCTTTCTAAAAAATATAAAATACAAAAATAATCATCCCTCACCTTTAGAACTAGTATTTAGGTTTTCTAATCCTAGCGACACTATTTCTAAGCTGAACGATCAATCCCCCGGTACTTGTCACTATACTATACCACAACGATCAGGTACACTGCCTGGTGGGGGTTGTAAGCTTCTCAATATCCCTTGAGAGGTAAAGCCTGGTGCGATTCCCACGCATCAGTTCCCACAGATTGCGCCAACATGTTAGTGCAAAAAATGTGAGTAGGTTAAGATTGGGTTTAGTCAGGTGCGGGTCGTCCTTGATGGGTCATCCGTTGTATAGTTTATGCACTAATCCAAGTAGAGGATGACATATCCTGCACAAATAAAGGTGAGCCGTTAGCCTTACTGTGGGGACAGACCCCACGATTAAGCTCCGACATGAGAGTAAGTACTCATGTTGTCAGAGAAATATATGTGTGTTGTGATGAGTGAGAATGTCATATCTCGAAAGTGTGAATTGAGGTTTCCTTTTCTAGGCAGCGGAAATATTAGGGTTCCTGATATTTTGCATATTGTTGTAGGCGCCGAAGTGGGACCCTTGTCGGACAAGGATCCGCAGCTTAATCGATGTTTGTGGACGTAGGTGGATTTCCGGACCGGGGTCCGGTCCGTGAGCGTGCTTCGGGAGTGTTAGGAATACATTTATTCATATGAAGACTCGGTCACCCCGTATGTAGATTAGCATATTGTAGCTCGTAGTATTTATCATATTAGTTAGAACGTAGTTTAGTATTAGTTAGTATTTGTGGAGTCGGGTCGGGTCTTTACCCACTGTCAGCTCGCTCCACAGCCCGTTTCAGGGGGCGTTTGTTTGTAAGTATAAATACCCCTTCCCTAGCTTGGAAGGGGTTGGACCTTTCATTGCAATCTAACATACTACTAGATTTCTCTCAAGGTTCCACTCCTTTCTCTCTCTAATTTCTCTCTAGAAAACAATACATAAAATCATCCTAAACACAAAACCATCCATGTTCTTACAATAGAGTATATTACAATTGGTATAAGAGCCATGGTTCTATCCTAGGATTGGTGGTATACTCGAATTTATAGCTTGGTTCTTGTGTTCTTTGGTGATTTGAATTGGTTTAGTAGTTTTCTCACTAGTTTGGTTTTGTTAGGCGTTATTCTTGGAGTTTTTCTTGTACTTTCTTGATTAGCTGAGTTATATGTTCTTTGGTTTGTCTTTGGAAAGGTTGAATCATTCATTTGTTAGGTGAAATGTGAAATTCGTGGCAATTTTCTTGCTAGAGAGTTGAAATTTCATTTTAGAGGGTTGACAGATTTTTTACCGAGTTGGGTGTAGGGATTTGGCGGTTTGCTATTTCGGGATATAAGGACAAAATGCTAGAAAGTGACTTGTTTGTCTTATTGTGTAGCGAGTTGATCTTCCAACGAGTTGATAAGATTTAGCGAGTTGATCAAGTGTGTAGCGAGTTAATCAGCTTCAGAGAGTTGACAGAGTTAGAGGTTTGAGCAGGCTAGCGAGTTGATCACTTCAGCGTGTTGGTGTGGTCAGAGAGTTGATACGTTTTAGCGGGTTGATCTCTTCTAGCGTGTTGGTCCACTTGTAGCGAGTTGTATTGTTTATGTGGTGAGTTGTTCCATTTGAGAGAGTTGGCAACTTCAGAGATTTGGTGTGTCTAGCGAGTTGAGGACTTAGCGAGTTAGTGGTCTCAGAGTCTTGCCTTCTTTAGTGAGTTGATCTATTTTGTGACAAGTTGTGGAGTGGTGTTAGTGACTTGGTTTAGTAACGTTAGTGAAACTTGTGCGCTGTTGCGACTTAAGTTGTTACGACCAACTCAACAGTAACATGACGTTGTGAGGATTAAGTTACGACTTGACTTGGTATTTGTTGAGCGGTTGTAATTTGACTTGTTGCGACCAAACACGAATTACACTTGTGTTTAAAACTTGGTTCTAAGACTTACTCACTCACCTCATACATGGCAAGCAATCTATCAAACGATGTTCTAAACTCTACTGGGCTACCACAAATATCTGAAAGCTGTGCCGAATGCTTCAAGCTGCTTTACATCCACATTGAAAGACTGTTTGAAAAATCTGGCTTTTCTGGAGGATATAGACGTGCATTCGTGACACTTTTTGGACATGACATTGAGTCATTCACAGTAACAATGACCCTGTACTTGGATCAACTACAACAACAAATGGACAAAGCAGATTTCTCTGAAAAATGTTGTGCTGCAGCATACGGGGTGATTCTCAAACAATTCCAGGCATTCATTGACTCAAGATTCACAATGGAATATGACTATGACTCTCATATGACGAGTAAACGGTTTGCCGATCATACTGGATTAGATGTGGATGCCTTCAGAGCCACTTTACTTCAGATCATTGGTAATGTTAAGGAGTTTATTAAGGCACGTGCACACCTCCTACTAACAAGAGATGTTGTCGTTGCTGAAAGGACGTGTATTGAATCTTCTGCAGTCCTCTCTACAAATGAGGTGGATGCTTCACACCAACAGGTCACAAGGCAACATCAATCTCCAGATGTTCATGTTTCTAATTACGACATGCATCCTGATCAGGATTTACCCATCTATGATTCAGGTCCATTGGAAGAGACTGATAGTGATGTCATGTCTAATTCAATCTACACGAATCCTATTTGGGAGAATTGTGACTTGGAGGCTACAAAAGGTGATGTGTCAGATCCGTTGGTTTCAAACAAAATCACAAAATCAAAAGAAACGGTTGACATACATATTTTTAAAGAACTGTCTAACAGATTTTCTCAATTGGAAAAGCACTGCATTTATCTTGAAATTGCAATGCAACAAAATGAAGAACAGTTTCTAATTAACCAACCACGCAAGAACTCAGAACTTTCTAAGGTCCGCGAATATTTCATGATTAAAGAGTTAAAAGCTCAAATTGAAACCAAAGATCTGACAATCAACCGCCTTAAGCATCATATTAATGTGATGAGTAATATGTGTAGTAACCTTAAGGTCAAAGCCACACAAGATAACAATATTGACTCTAAAACCTCTACTGAGTTAGTGCACAAGGTAAATGTGATGCATAATGAAAATGAGACCTTGAAAAGACAGAGAAAAACCCTAAATGAATTTATCAAAGAAGAGAGATCTAAAACTGTCCTACACACCAAGTCTTTGATTGCACAAAATGATGAGTTCAAAACTAAGATTCTAATGAAAGACTTCGAGATCACGACATTAAAAAATGAGCTGTTAAAATTGACCAAGAAAGATGTGAACACTAAGTTTGATAAATATTCCATTTTGGGAGCACCTCCGTCCCTGCCACATAGAAAACATAGGTCTACAAGACAACTATCTGCCTGCTGTACGAATCGACCAAAGTCTTCTAAATCAAGGTGTGTCCCCCAAATAGATACTAAGCAGGAATTATCAAAACCAGTCAATTCACGATGTCCTCATAAGGTCGTGCCGTATCTCGAGAACCTCATCCGGAAAGACTGTGTAGTTAAGGTAGGTATCCCAACCGTGGACAGAATTCCATCACTTAAGAGCAATTGTCCCATAAGGCTCAACTCACCATCTACAAGGCAGTCCTCCACCAGACTTGGAAGATCTGATTACATGCTCTCCAATACATGCCTTAAGTGAGTCCCTGCAGGTAGAATCTTTAAGTTGATTGGTCATAGTTGGATACCAATGAGGTCTACTGAAGATACCAAAGTTAACTGTACGACCCTCACTTTACGGGGCTCTAACAACACTAACTCATGTCCAGAAAAGCAAAAGTTTCATGTTAGTGCAGGGTCATCCATCTTAAGTGCAGGACCTCCTGCAAAGAAGCTCAAAGTTTGGCGACCTAAAAAACCACTCCCTACGGTTATAGGGACTCTAGAGAACTGACAATGTTGAATGGTGCATGACGACTCCTGGTAATCTTCCTAT
>JARVZY010010577.1:155000-198809 GCA_030686995.1 Artemisia argyi | reverse complement strand
CGCTTCCTTACTGCTTGTAGACAAACATTACTTATATCATGTGGAAAACATTACTTATAAATGGGATTAAAAATAACTAATTAACAAAAATTTTAAAAATTAGCTAGTTAAATGTTATAATAGTTTAATAATACTTATTTTTTATATTGGGCTCTTTTATAGGATATAGTCTAAAAACATTTTGGGCTTAAAATGTTTTTATACTTTATCCATGGGCTAATGACCAAAACTGTTTTTTATACTTTATCCATGGGCTAAAAAATTTACCAATGGATCTATTAAGATTTTGGGCCCTTTCAAATAGCTCATGCAAAACATTTATGATTAAAAAGTTATACAAATCTAGAAATTTTGTTTAAAAAAATAATAAATTATAACATGTTTTTAAAGAAAATATATATATAGATACTTCAAACATAATTTTTGTTATAAAATTTGTTTCAAATAAAAAAATTTTGTTAAATATATTTAAATGTTGTATTTAATTATTAACCTTTTATAGCAATAGAAAATTGTGCAACATATAACCTAGGGATAGCAAAAAAAGCCGAACCTGATGGGGAAACCTAAAACCCGAAATAATTAGGGCGGGGCGATGAATGGTAATTGGGTTAATGGGCGGGTTTGGGGATTAAACGGGGATTTTAATCGGGTTTGGGGCGGAGAGTGCGGAATCCTCGCCCCGCCCCGCCCCGCCCCACCCGATTAATATATACATATGTATACAAATATATCTATACATATATAGTATTTTGTTAGTATTTACGTAATAAAAAATATTACTCTAATGTTGTTAGTTTTTTTTTAGATTTATAAGAATTCGTAATTGTGATTATAGAAACTCGTTTAGTGTCATTTTTTAAGTTTTAATTTTTTTGGTGTTATAATTTATCATTATTTACTTATAATATTATAATTGAAAATTGAACAAGGCTTTGTTTTTAATTGATTATTAATAGGTTTGTTATTACTAATGGTATAAAAATATTAATAAATGTGAAATGGTGCGGCTTTTGTCGAGAATTACACCCAAAGATGACGTCCCGATAAGTTCCCGATTAATACGGGGCAGGTTTGGGGAACCATCACGCTCCAACGGGGCGCCCCGATTAGATCCCCGATAGGGATCTGGGCGGGTTTGGGGAGAACTTTGGTAATCGGGTTTGAGGATGGGGATGGCCGCCCCGCCCCAAACCCGCCCCGTTGGCATCCCTAAATTATAACCCTTCGAATTAATTCATTTCTCCGGTATTCAAAAATCCGTCACCCCCAATTCCTCACACATTCACTCAATCTCTCAAACATTACCATAATTCAAATCAAAACACTTAAATCCAAATTAAAATCAAATGGTGGATAAAGGCAAAGGAATAGCCGATGAAAACTATTCATCCGGTAAACAAGAAAGTAAATCTGATAACCGGAAACATAAAAACCCTAACGTAATAATTATTGATGTTGAAGATGTCAGTGAAGATGAAGATTATATTGATGATGACATCAGCAGTAATTATTCATTTACATTTTCATTTTAGGAATTTTTTGTTTCTTTAATGTTTCTTATGTTATCGATTTTTAATTTTTTGTTATGAAATTCTTATACAGTTTGTTTTTGTGTAATATTAAAATGTATATAGTTTAGTGATAATTAGAGATTAAAGAGATGTTAATATGAGACGTTGCATTAGCTATTTTAAGTGTTATAAGCTAGTTAATTAGGTGTTGAATACCTTCACATGTGAAGAAATTAGGTGTCAAATACCTTCACATGTGAAGAAATTAGGTGTCGAATACCTTCACATGTGAAGAAATTAGCTGTCGAATACCTTCACATGTGAAGAATTTAGGTGTCGAATACCTTCACGTGTGAAGAAATAAGGTGTCGAATACCTTCACGTGTGAAGAAATAAGCTGTTAAATAATCTCACATGTGAAGAAATAAAGTGTTGAATAACCTCACATGTGGAGTCTTTAATTGGTTTTGATGATACATGTTATAGCTTAATTTGTTGTGTATTTTGTTTAAGTTCACCACAAACCCAAGAGAGTTGTGGTTTGTTTTGGTTCAGTCCAACACCAACAAGAGTGTTTTGGTTATTGCAGCCCACCTCATCACGGGTGTTCATTTTTTGCTCAGGTCATGGCACAAACAACCCAAGGCTGTTGGTTGTTGTTGTTTTGTTGTTTGCAGCCCAAACAGGATCAACCACAGCCCCTGAAGGGCGCGCTTTGTCTTGTTTTCGTGACCCATACCAAAGACACCAATTTACTGAAACTCGTTTTGCTGATAACAGCCCGCAACGGGTGTGTTTCGTTTTGCTGATAACAGCCCGAAACGGGTGTGTTTGGTTTGAATGATTTAAATAAGTACTTTTTTGTCCTTGGTTGTTTGGAGTTGCTCTTCGACTTATCTGATTCGAGGGTGTTTGTTTGTTTGTCTTCGACTTATATGAAATTGTTATACAGTTTGTTTTTGTGTAATGTTAAAATCTATACAGTTTGTTTGTCTTTTTTGTTTTCAAATAGTGAAATGTATATAGTTTATATGATTATTAAACTTTTTTAAAGGAAGGAATTAGTGTTTATAAGATATTATAGATATGCGAAGATTAGATTTTAAATTAGCGTTTGTTGTTATGAAACATTGAAATCTATATTGTTTTTACTATTTATGAGTTAGTTTTTTTTATTAATTTTGTGTTTTTTGCAGAAAATAAATCTTACGAGACAAGAAAAAAAGGTATGAATAGAGAAGCATCTAAGAAGGAAAATCAATCATCTGTTGATGGTAAGTTTCAAATCACTATAGATTACAATGCACAAGTTTATGCACTTCTTGTGTTTCAGTTAATAGATGTGTTAGTTGTCTCAGTGAATGTTCAGTTACTAGATGTGTTAGATTATTTGTCAAATGTTACTATCATTTAGCGTATTGGTACAAATTGTGACTCAGTATAGTTTATTCATAATTTCAACATCAATTCTACAATGTTAAATTTATTTAGTATATTAGCCAAAGTTTTGAACCTGATACCTAACTTTTTTATAGAACAGTTTTTGTTAAAATTGTGGTGTGTTTTGTGTTGATCTTTAAACATTATAATTATCTAGCAGGTGAAGTAAGCAAACCTAAGAGAGGAAGACCGAGGAAGAGTCATCCTAAAATTCCTTCTTCTGCTTCGTCTGCATCACCTGCTTCTTACTCTTATTCACCTGCTATAGATAAGAAAGGCCAAGAAAAGGATAAAGTTTTTAGAACAAGAAATTCCCCAAAAGTTTTGTACTACGTGTTGAAGAATCTAACATGCGGTCAAAGGAAAGAATTAATTGATATGGGATTTGGCTCACTGTATGGGATGAATATAGATGAACTTTCTGGTAAAATAGGTAATTTTGTTGTGGACAACTTTGAACCAAGTGAGATGAAGCTAAAGTGCCAGAATTATGATATTCTAATAACTGCAGAGTCTATTCATAAAGTGTTGGGTGTACCAATAGGGGGTTTACCTATCAACGATTTGGTTAAGAATAGAGAAGTGGAAGGTTCTATAAGCAAAAGATGGTATAGTCAATTTCCTAATAGGAATCCAACACCAAATAGAGTTGCTGATCTTATTATAGAAACAAAAGTTGAAGGAATTATGTTCAAGATGAATTTTCTGGTTTTATTTTCCAACATATTGGGATTAGCAGGACTCGGTGGACAGTGTAGACCTAGTCTAATTGTTCCTTATATAACTAAAGAAACGAAAATTGATAAAATTGATTGGTGCAAATATGTTTTGGACTGCTTGAAGATAAGCAAAGAAGGTTGGAATAAAGATTGTATAAATAGTTACTATCCTGGTCCTGTCACAGCTCTGATCGTAAGTGCTTATATCTCAATATTATGTAATTTATTTTTTTCTCATTATTCACATGTAAAGAAATTTTTGTGTATAGTTGAATAAAAAATGTTTCAATAGTATGAATTGTATAATTATTTTTTTGTATAAAACAATTATTTGTAATATTTAAGAGTTTAGAAAAATAATGATTCTTGTTTTATTTTGCAGCTTATATATATTCATTCTACAAAGTGTGATTCAGACCTCAAAGCTCATGAAATTCCTTCAATAAAATTTTGGAATGCTGATGATATAAGAATGAGGGAGACTTTTGAATTGGATAATGGTGGTTTTGGAATTTTGGATTTATATTCCGATGTCAACAATGACAATGATTCTTACGAAAAAAAGGTTTTATTTTATTTATAATGACAACGATTGTATCCTTTAGTTTTATTTCTAATTTAATTTCTTCACATGTGAAAAAATAGTTATTTGAATACCTTCACATGTGAACAAATCTAAATACACTCACATGTTCTCACATTTATTTTTTTCTTTGTTATAACAGTTGTACTTGGATAAACTTGATCAGAAGGTGGATTTGTTGGAAAAAATTCTTTCTGATATACAGAATGAATTTAAAAAATCTTCTAGCGAAAATATAGATAATATGAAGCTTAAAGACATTAAAGCCAAGTTCAATGTTTGTATTCGGAATGTAGAAATGGAAAATTATGAATCAACAGGGCTTGAAAAGGAAGATGATGATTTGGATGCAGAAAAGGAAAAATATGAATCAACTAGGTTTGGAAGGGAAGACAATGAATCTATGGGTTTTGAAGATGTACATCTTTCTGAAGATGAATTGGAAAATAATGATTTAGATAAAGAAAAGGAAGATGGTGAATCAACGGAGTTTGAAAACAAGAATGTTGATGGTTTGAATGACGATTCAACTGGGTTAGAAAAGGAGAACGCTGACGATGATGATTTGAATAATGTTTTAGAGAATTTTCAAACAAGGTCAGATGAGGAAAGAATCGAAGATGAAGGAATAGTGAAAGATGTAGATGATGATACAGATGTTGACACTCCTATGTATTTTAAAAGAAGAAAGAAAGCACATAAATCAAATGAAAGCAATCAATCAAAGGATTATGTTTTTGAAGATGAAAATAAAAATGAAAGCACTCCATCAAATGATGAGATGGCTGACAATCCAGAAACTTCTTTTAAACATTTGAGAAAGCATAATTTTGAAGAAGGTTCAACATTTGCTCAAGATAAAGAAGAAGAAGATGATATAAAGGTTAAATTTAAATTCACTTATTTATTATTATCTTTTCAACATTTGAGAAAACATGTAATTTGAGTTATTTAAATAAATTAATTTTTATATTTATTTCTTTTTGCAGGCAAAAGAAGATCAAGAATCGATTTGTATGCAGAAAAGAAAATAATCTGAAAGCACAAAAAAAGAAACCATAGACAGAAGGACAAAACAAAGAGTGGATGAATACTGGGAAAATCAAAAGAAGGTTTTTAAATTTTTTATAGTTTCTCTCTGCATACATTTGTATTTTTTTTCTATGTTTATGATTTTAATTACTATTTTTTAATTAAATATACTTTTGTTATCTGTCAGGTCGAAGAAGATATAAATCTAAAAGAAAAATACCGCACTGAATTGTTAAATGACCTCAACGATATCGAAAACTTATCTTATAGTATGAGTTCGTTGTTGCGTGAGTTAGGGTATGAAGTTGGTTTTACTTTTCCTGAGGTTAGTTTCTTATCTTATGATAAAAGTTATTCACATGTGATCAAATTTTTTAACTATATAGATGCTCAGAGTAATCCTTCAAACTATTCATAGTAATCCTTTTGATAATTGATTGAGAAAAATCTGGGATTCTCTAATGAATTACGATGCTATATAACATGGATACATTGCATTAATTCATTATATGCTAAATCAATCTGTGATGATGATTTCAGGTTTATAAAGTTTATAAGCGTGCATTATTGGATTTCCACCCGGATAAGTTTGCACATGCTGACATGCGTAAAAAAGTGGAAGTTGAAGAAAAGTTTAAGCTTATTATAAAAATGAGGGATAATGATATCCTTTTTAAGAATAAAATTGGTTAGATAAAAAAACAAGGTAGTATGTAGACCACTTACCTCATGATAAAGAGGTAAAGAAGTTGTTATAAAAGGTAGACAACGATAGTAGTTAGTATCTTTTGATAGTAGTTAACCTATTTGTAAGGAGTTTTAGTAAAGATATTTTGATAGTAGTTAACTTATTTTTAATATTTTTTACTTGTGAAGAAAATCATTTAATATATGTATATCTGTTGTTTCTAAAAAAAAAAATCACTTATGAAGAAAATCATATATTATTGAATAAGTTGTTTAAATGATATAATTTACGAATTTAAGAATTTAATAATATATGTAGTTGATTATGTAAGTTTAAAAAAAATATTTTCACTTTTGAAGTTTCAGTTAGTTGTTAAAAACATATATTTATTAAAAAAAATTCACATGTAAAGAACAAAATTTTCAAAAACAAAAAATTTGAAAATTTAAATTCACAAGTTAAAATTTTTTTACTTTTCAAAAAATTAAAGTGAACTTTTTTTTTACATGTGAAATTTTTTTTCTTTCAATTTTCACATATAAATAATTTCATGTGACGAAAATTAATTTTAAAAAAAATTTGAAATTTTTTCTTCACATATAAATTTTTTTTCACATGTGATTTTTTTAAATTTTCACATGTGAAAAGTTTTTTATGTGTCACGAAAAGTTTATTATTTTTAAAAAAATTTTAGTGAATTTTTTTTTTCACATGTGAAATTTTTTATTTAAATTCTCACATATGAAAACTTTTTCATATGTGTATAACTTTTAGTAAAGATACTTTTAGAATAAATTTTATTTTTAATATTTTCACTTGTGAAGAACATCATATAATATATATATAATTTTTGTTTTTTTTTTAAAAATTTAAGGTAAAAAACAACATTTTCACTTTTGATTACTTTTATTTTTAATATTTTCACTTGTGAAGAAAATCATATACTAATGAGTAAGAATATTTGTAGAATTTTCTGTATCTAATTTTGTAAGTTAAAAAAAACATTTTCAAATGTTTAGATAATCATTTAAAAATGATTTACTTGAATAAAACATATGATTATTCAAAAATATATTTTAAAATTTTTTAACATGTGAAGAACAAAAATTTTTAACATGTGAAAGTAAATGATAAAATCGCCTAATTACAAGTCCAATTGCATTGTTAAAAATGTTTTTCACATGTGAAAGTAAATGATTTAAGCTAATGAATAGTTGAAAATCAAAATTAAAAATATTAGTTTCTTTTTCACATGTGAAAATAAATGATAAAATTTTCTAATGCATAGTTGTAAATCATTAATATATATTCATACTAAAAGCAAAGAGTTACTAAATTAAAAAGTTAAAAGCAATGAAACATTTAACAGAAGTTTACATGATATTGAAAATACTAATACAATTTAAAAAAAAGCAACATATTTTGGATGTGAACAAAGATATGTTAACTCAAAACACATGATCTTGTCTTTCTGAAATCCACACTTTTTCTTCAAATCAGCCCATTTTCCTTTAAGAACAACATTAGCGGAAGCATGTGTTCCAAATTGTGTATACCTTCTTTCTGGATATACATTCACTTCCATAGAATAAACATCTTCATTAGTAAAAACTTGAAAACATTCAAAACGATGTAGATTATGAGCTTGAACAAAACCACGTGGTATGGTCTGCAAAAAATAAAAAAATATATGTAAATAACTATTAATAATTTTAAAATATATAAAAAATAAGTTGTAAAGAGAAGATAAGTAATTTACAATGTATCCTTTAACAATAACATTTGATGTCAGTTTAGCATGAAACATCCTTGGTTGATTTTCAACCGGTACAAAATCAAATTTTGCAAATCCTACATAAAAAGAAAATTATCATATAATATACTAAAAGTAGAGGTGGCAAAACGGGCGGGTAGGGCGGGTACGGGCTACGGGCTAAACGGGCTATGGGCTAAACGGGCTATGGGCTAAACGGGCACGGGCTAAACGGGCGCGGGCCAAACGGGCGCATGTTATACGAATAGCTTTAGAAAATAACTAAAACAACAACAAAAATTCCTCAAACGTAACACCTCATTTATATTTAAGTAACATATCAATAAGTTTTTCATTAAAAACAATTTAATGTTCTCCAATTAAGAGAAAAACATGTGTCCATTATGTCCATTTAACTTCTAAATGGGCAATATATGCCCATTTCAAAAAAAAGAGGGGGTCCAAATGTACCCAAATCTTTTAAAATTTTACCCATTTGGCCCATTTTTGTGATTTTGGGCATAAATTGCCACCTCTAACTAAAAGTATAATTGAATAAAAATAAAATATCTACTTTTAATACAAGAGAACACTTAAACTGTTATAATTGTGTTCATAATAATTTTCAAACATTGAAAATCAGTCTTGCATCAGAAACATTAACATTGCTGGGTGTCATAAACACTTAAATACAGCTGCAGAGCACAAAAACATCATTGTGCCGCTAGTTGATTTCACATAACCGTTTACTAATGTAGGTATAAACTGCTGTAAAAGTTAAAGACTTCTATCATTAATGTTTCAAAAAAACGTGGTTGAACAACATTCAAAAACTAAAACTCGTTGCCAAACAAAGCCTTGGTGTTTGGCACTACGCTTCAAAAACTAACCTGAAGGTAACTTGACATCTTCATCATCAATATCTACCAACTTTTCATCAAAAACTTCTAACCGGAACTCTGAATTATATTCTATAAAACTCCATAGAAATATATAGCCTTCTTTGATTTCACCAAGTTCACAAATTTTCTCCCATTCCAAATCATAAAAACCGAATGAATCAACATCAACAGACTTAATCTTAACTTTGTATCTACCATATTTAGTAGAAACATTAATCCTTGAAGAAGGATTAAAATTCATTTCATTTCGAATGGCATTAACGAAATCAGAAGGAAGTGTCTGAAAAGAAAAATTATAATAATTAAGTGTTTTGTATAATATAGTTTAAAAAAAATATAATAAATAAAATTAAAAAAGTTGTTAGTTTAATAAAAATACCATAAACTTCAAGGAATCTTTAGTTGCAAATGTTAAACATTTTGGTTCTTTAGAATAAAAATTCCTTGAGAATTCAAGATCTGTAGGGCATCCATTCTGATCAAATTCATTAACTAATGAACAACCATAGTCTGTTTCAAGAAAGTATAAATAGAATCCATCTTGAACATTGAAATCTTCAAGATACTTAACCCAACCAGGACCGTGTATCATACATTCAGAATTACCAAAGTCACTTATTTTCACCGTATATTGTTTTTTTGTAGTGTCTAAATAAGTAATACCAGGGGTTTCTTCATGTGAATGAAAGGCTTTAAATTCTTTGGGTAAAACCTGATAATTAAAATCCAAAATTAAATTTACTAAAAAAAATAATCATTCTATATTAATTTAAAAAAAATAAAAAAAATAAAAAAAAAAAAAAAAAAAAAAAAAAAACTTTAAAATCTATTATTTCTTTAAAATCTTACCAGACCATGCATAGCTGATTCATCTACTTTAAAAAGAAAATGGTATTCTTTAACCATTTCAGTATAACCTGTTAATTTAACCTATAAAAAAATAATTCGTCATCAATTAAATATAAATGAAATTATTTTTCACATGTGAAAAAAAAATCAACTCAAAAGCCAATTAACATTAAGTTTTTCTAATCGTCTATGGATCTAAATATAAAATTACAAATTACTGTAATCTTAAAGTACATTAGTCTAATCAACAGATATTATAAAAGTCAAACCATCGAAATTTTGTAAAAGAGTTTATAATTTTTGATCTTGTGATATAAATTTTGCAACAGTTGTTTGTCCATCTAATTAATCTAATCAACAGATATTATTTAATTATAATGTGCCTAAAAATTAACTATCTAACTAGAAAAAAATTTCGAAAAGATGCAAACAAAAAAACTTTAAAATTTAGTATAAAAAGAAGGAGACCAATAAAACTTACAGTAAAATGTGGTTGGTTTTTTAATTGATCAAGTTTTTAATAGGTGTGAAGAGGAAGAGGATGGATTTTATTGATTTTGGCTGCTAATGAGAAAGGTATAACCTAATATGAAAGGTATTACCTAACGGCCTGGGCTTGGCCTGGGCTTTGGATGGGCTAAATCAAAGGTGTCAAGTTTAAAAGAGCCCCTACTTAAGTACATTATATTTTATACATTTTTAATGGCCTGGGCTTGGATTTGTTTTGTAAATAACTCTTTTATGTAAGAATTTTTATTTTCATAATTTTCACAAGTGAAAAAAATTTATTGTAACATGTAAAAATAATTTTCAAAATTTGTGTTTCTTTTTGATTCATAACTTTTATATGCCTTTTTTAAATTTTTTATTATCAAAATTTTCACAAGTGAAATTCTTTTTATTGTCAAAAGTGAAAAAATAGAATATAGACAAAACATTTTTTCTTATATACATTGGGTTGACGTCACTTTTGGTCACCCAAACCATTTTTGAATTTATTCTTTTAATATTCTCAATTATTCTTTTAATGTTTGCATTTACTTTGGAGATGGAGCGTTGTAGGTTTGGCTATTTGGAGACAGTGCTGGTGAAGGTGCGTAATGATATGTAAGAGAAGAAGCGACAGGTTGCCTATATGATGCAGAAAATGAATGATCATTAGGTTGTATTGCTTATGTTTGTGTTGTCAATTTTTTGTGGTCCTTGGTTATCAATACATTTTATATTTTGATTTATAGATTTTTGTTTCTGTTTTTTCAAAAATGAAATAAATTCACAAGTGAAATACATTAAGTGAAATTATTTTTTATGTTTGAAAATAAGTGAAATAATTTAACTTTAAACTTATTTTTGTTTTTCACAAGTGAAAATAAATTAATTTTTTTAACAATTTAAAATAAATTCATAGCAATAAATTAATTTGTTTTTTTTTCACAAGTGAAAAAATAACTTTTTTGTTTTTGAAAAAGTTTTTATGTCTATTTTGATTCTGAACTTTTATATGCGTTTTTATAATTGGTTATTTTTCGTAATTTTCAAAATTGAAAATATTTTATTTTTCAAAAGTAAAAAAATAAACTTTTATACGTGCGTAAGTCCCAACAATCTGTTAGAGCACCCAAAAGTCCAAAACTAGATCCATTATCATATTAAAACGAAAGTGTATCATTAAAAACTAATATTTTTAAATAAAAAAATATCTGCTAACAACTTTTTATACCGCATCTAATTAGATCTAACTTCATTTATTCTCTAAATTTCACACATTTCTCTCTCTATCTCACAAAAGTAATTTTTTGTTAATTAAAACACGTACTAAATTCACACACTAAATAATTAGTGCATCATACCTATGGTGAAGACGAAAGTTAGTCGATCTAAACGTTCTCGTAAGTTTTTTTAAATTGTTTGTATGTGTTTTTGTTCTGATAATTGAGTAGTTTGAAATGAAGTGTTGAAGTATGTTATAATTTATGTTTTTTAATTTATGTATTTTAAATTTTAGATGTAGAAAAGTATTTTAAGTATAGATTAGGTTGGGCGTATAATGTTTTAAGTAATTGATGCATTTTCTGTAATGCACTGATGCAATAGGTTATAACAATATGTGGCATCTAAGTCTACAATAGGTTAGATGCGTGTAGTGTTTTAAGTGTCAAAATGTGTTTTGTTTTTGTTTTTATTTCTATACTCAATTTTGTATGTGAAATCTTATTTTATTGTATATTAGATTTAAAACGCTTTAATTGTATCAGGTAAAGAGTCTGATGCTCTGAAGTTAAAACGCCTTGCACTGAAAGGATCAACAATTCGAGCTAAGGATATGATTTTCCTTAGTAGTATTATCAGTAAGAAAAAGTCTGATAATAATGGTAGCAGAGTAAAGTTTATAAGTTCTGATGTCATAGAGGAAACTAAGAGAAAATTACTTCATGATTTTGATTTACATGCAATTATAAGTTCAAATGATGCTAGGATTATTTCAGTTAATAGAATTTGTGGTAAGACAGATGTGGAAGTTATTGATGAATGTGATAAAAAAAATGATGATAAAGCTAAAAAAATGAAGAGGAACAATAATGTTTCAAAAAAACAGAAAGTTCATGATGAAGTTGGTGTTTCAGAAAATGAGTTAGTTGAGAAATTGGAACTTTATGTTGAAGTTGACAAGTCTAAAAAGATTAAGAAGAAGAATATTGTTTCTTTTGATGAAAATTCTGAGATTGATGATGGATGGTTATCTCTTAGAACTAGGGCTTCTCCAAAAGTTATGTATAATTTGATGAGGAAATTGACATTAGCTCAAAGAAAGGATTTAATCGATATTGGTTTTGGATCACTTTACGCTATGGCAGTAGAAGAAATCCCGGTTAAAATAGGTCATTTTGTTGTTGACAGTTTCTTTCCAAACGAGATGAAACTCAAGCTTCAGAATTATGATATAGAAATAACACCAGAATTAATTCATTCAGTTTTGGGTGTGCCTTTAGGAGGTATAGATTTTCATCATTTGGCTAAGAGAAGGGTTTCTGATTTAAGTGATAGATGGTACTTGCAATTTCTTGGTAGGTATCCAACACCTAAGAAAGTTGCTGATGTGGTCAAAGAAACTCAAGTTGATGGAATTCTATTCAAATTGAGCATACTTGTTCTATTTTCAAAATTTTTTGGATTAGGAGGAAAGGGTGAACAATGTAGGCCTCAAGAAATTCTCAAATATATTGGTGAAGATACAAAAATTTCAAATATAGATTGGTGCAAGTACGTTTATTACAGTTTGAAAGTCAGCAAAGAAGGGTGGGTGAGAGATGATTCTGAAAATTACTATTCTGGACCTCCGACAGCACTTACTGTAAGTGTTCATTTCAATACATTATTATTATTATTTTTTATCAATTGTTCACATGTGAAAATTTTATTTTATTCTTCTTTTTTTTTTTACCTCATGATAAAGAAAAAGAGAAGTTGTTGGAGTAGATAGACTAGTTTGTGAAAATCATATATTATATGTATAACTTTTGTTTTCAAAAAAAATTCACTTATGAAGAAAATAATATATTAATGAGTAAGTTTCTTAAATGATACATGTTAAATTTTTTCACATGTGAAAAGTTTTACATATATGAAAAAAATTCGAAATTTTTTCTTCACATATGAAATTTTTTGTCATATCAAAAAAAAAAAAAAAAAAAAAAAAAATTCTGAATTTTTCTTCACATATGAAAATTATATAATTAGATTTTACTTTGTACTTAATATTTAAATTATATAATTACTCTTGTTTAATTTTGCAGCTTATTTATCTTCATTGCACCAAATGTGAATCAGTATTTTTGCGACACGAAATTCCTGCAATCTCTTTATGGACTACTGAAATGATTAAAAAGAGGCAGAGTTTCGAAATTGATAATGGTGGTTTTGGTATTCTTGATAGATATGAAGATGATTTAAATGACAGTGAGTCTTCAAGAAGAAAGGTTTGTTTTAATGATATTATACTGTAGTATTAGTTTGGCGACAATTATTTTATTTCATTTGCATAATATTCACAACTAGTATTTGTTTATTTATTTATTTATTTATTTTTTTTAAACAGTCGGAATCAAAACTGGATATACTTGATCAGAAAGTTGATTTGGTTGACTCAATAGTTAATGATTTGGAATATGATTTCACTTTTTGGTTTAATGAAGATCCAGATAATCCGAGCCTTATAGAGATAAAAGCTAAGTTCAATAATTTTATTCGTAATATTGATCTGTATGGATATGATAAGGAAAAGATTTTAGATCTTTATGATAATCAAAGTGAAAAAGAAAAAGGTTTAGAGAATAAAGATGATGCATGTGAAAAGGATGAGGTGCAAACTTTTGATAATGATTGCTGGAATAGTGTATTAGGAAATTATGAAAAAGCTGAGTGCAGCCACGCAATTGGTGAATCTGATGAAGTAATGATCAAAGATGTAGAAAAAGATGACAATTTTGGTTTCAATTCATTTGAAGTTCCTTTTTTAAAAAGTGATGATACAGATAGAATTGATTGTGTGCAAATGATGAATAATGAATTGGATAAACTGTTCAATAAATATCACATTAAAGAATCAACAGGAAGTCTCAATGATTTTCAATTTTTTTCGGTTCCTGAAATTTTGAAAGAAGCTGAAAAGAAAAAAAAGGTTACTTTCTACAAGGATATTGATGTTAATATTCTTCCTACTCAAGGATTTTTTGAAGAAGATGAAAAGAAGATGATAAAAGTGGAAGTTTTTGAAAAGAAAGTTAAGCCTTTGGCATGCTTTAGTAGTCCCGTTGTTGTTTCATCGTCTTTTCCTCAGCATAGTTTGTTTGAAGCACCATCCTTTTTTTTGGGTTCTGAGTTTGAAACTAATACTGAGATTGAGGATGTAAAGCCAGTAATCAAAGAAAAAACTATTAGACAAAATCCAAGGTGTGATGTTGGTGTTGGATTGAATTCTAGATCTCCATTCAAATTTAGGCAGATTCTTCCAAATGTTGATTTGAAATTAGGAGAAGAAAGGGTTGCTGATACACTCTTCATGATGCTTGAACAAACTAGCCAAGTGTGAGTAATTTGTTAATAATTTTAACAGTTTTTTCCTTTTTTGATATACTTTTTATTTTTTTAATAATTTTAAAATTAGGAGAAGAAAGGGTTGCTGATAAACTCTTCATGATGCTTGTGAAATTGATTAATAAATTCCAAAAATTTATATACTTTTTTGTAGTGATGTGGTATATGAATCTATTTCATCTAAAACAAAGTTAATTCGTCTATCACTTGAGACGTTAGCTCCTGGACTGCGAGTAGATGCAGATGTTATAGAAGCATGGTCAGATGAGTTAAACTTTATGGAGCATTTCAAATCTGCAGAACATCCATCTAGATATTTTTTCAAACCAAGTGTGGTAAGTCTTTTTTAATCTTGGTTTATTATTTATTTTTATAAAGCAAATGCTTTTTCAATTATTAAACTTAAAATCATCTGTGAATAATTAAGTTTAGAAACAATATTTTCACTTGTGAAGAAAATAATGTTTGATATGATTTAGTTTAGTAAATCTTTATTTTTTTTTAAACATTATTATTTAGAAACTTAAAGTCAGTTATTGACTATTATGTTTATTTTTTTTTTTCAGACAAAAGACATACTCAATAACTCTACAATATATCCTGAGAAGTATGAGGTTTTTAAAAAGACTTTACTTGGTGACTACCAAGCAAAGAGGATTGCAGCCTGTGAAAATTTCAAATTGGTATGGCTTTTTAATTTTGTATTAGTTTTCATAAAATATATATTCTTAAAATATTATATGTATTCTTTCTTTAATATATATATTTTATTTTATTATTTATTTATTTATTTATTTATTTTTAATCAGGTTTTCTTTCCTATTTGCTGTGCGGATCACTTCTTTTTGATATGTTTTGATTTGATGAAACATCAAGTTCTAATTATAGACAGTTCAAGTATTGATGAAGAAAACGAAAATAGATATTATTGTATTCCTGAACTTTTGGTAAGAAAAATCATAAAATATATAAATATTTATATATTTTTATTATTATTTTTTAAAAAATTATATATATTTTTTTTAAATTTATTATGCAGATTAAAATGTTTGTACAATTCCACTACGAATACAATTCACCATGCTTTGGATATACATTTGGAAAACTTATTGCTGAAAGATTCAAGATGCATTGGAGAACTGTTGATAATTATCTAGATGATGGAGTTTTTGTGATGTCACATATGAATATGTATTTTGGTGAGAGTGAAAGTAAATGGGATTATGGATTTCTTAAGGAATCTAAGGAACAGACAAAGCAACTTGACTTACTCAGGTTTATCACTTTTCTTTAATATTTTTAATATTCTATATATTAAAATTTATAGTTTTCATACTTTTTCACATGTGAAATACTTTGAAAAAATAAATTTCTTTTTGTATCTTCAAATAGTTTGTGACTGATTTTTTCACATGTGAAATAATTTGAAAAAATTAATTTTCATTTAAGTTTTTATTTTTAATTTATAGTTTTTGTTATGACTTTTTTTTCTTCTTCTTACCAGATCAAAATTTGCTGCAAGGTTAATTTTGTCAGATAATAACAAATACAGGAATGATATTCTAAAAGAAGTTGCAGAATTCACTAAAATAAAGAAGTCCTTAAGAAAAGAACTTATCAAAGAAGCAGTTCAGAATAGAGATAAAAGATGCAATCTTTTTGTATGAATTTAAAAAACAACTGTATCCTTTTCAAATATGAAGCAAGTAGAGAAAACAAAAATGTTAATACTGTTTTTTGCAGAATATGTTGATCTTTTTAAATATTATACATTTATTTTATTTTTACTTATTTTACTAATTTTATGTTTGCATGTGATTATTTTTTCACAAGTGAAATTAAAACATTGGAATAAATTGACATGTTTAATATTGTTATGATAGTTTATATATTTTTTAATAAAAAATATATATTGTTATGATAGTTTACATATTTATGCATTGTATAAATATCTGCTACTAAATATGAATATGGAACTTTCAAAATTACCTACTACTAAATATGACTATGGGCATATTTCACAAGTGAAAATAAAGAAGTATGATTTTGTTTTTTTTCACAAATGAAATTAAAGAAGATTAACATTTTATTTCACAAGTGACTTTTTTATTTGTTTTTAAAATCACAAGTGAAAATTAATTCACTTTAATTTGATTCTGTTTTTTAACCAGTGAAAACTTTTTTTACAAAATTTACAAGTGAAAACATTTTTTTCAGAAGTGAAAATAAATTAACTTTGATTTTTTTGTTTTTGTTTTTCAAATTAATTCAGAGAGATAACATTAAATATTATATAAATGAATTTACTTTTAATTAGTTTTTTTTCATATCTTAATATAAATTCACTTATATTTGTTTCTTTTTTTTACAAGTGAATATAAACTCAGTTTTTACAAAATTATCACCTGAATTTAATCTATATTAATAAAAAAAAAATTCACAAGAGAAATTATTCAATAGTTGTAATTTATTTTTTTCACAAGTGAAAATAATTTATTTTTGATTCTGTTTTTGTTTTTCACAAGTGAAAAAAACATCAGTTTTAATTTTAAGCATTTGAGGAAAAGTTTTTTTTTTTATCAAAAGTGAAATTATTCTATAAATTTTTTTATAAATTTAATATCTTCTTTTTTATTTGTATTCCTGATTTTTTATATTACATTTAAAACAGACAACTATTGGTCACTCAAAAACATTTTTAATGTTTTTCACTTTTTCCTATTCCCCATTTTTTTTTCTGACAAATACTTTTATTGATATTTAATGTATGTTAAAAAGTAATTAATTGTATGGGAAGTGTAAACAAAAATATACTGTACGCGTTTGATTACGAAAAATTAATTGTATGGGAAATGTAATCAATAAATTAACTGTATGCGTTTTTGTCTATATATTTGTCTGTGCTTATCCACTTTCATCACAATTCTTATTTTCTCTCACTTCAGATCTAACACATATCATCATCTTCAGATCTATTTTTCTCTCATCCAAAAAACAAAGAAAATGGAAAATTATTTTAGAACCCCAAATCTAGAGAGGTTAAAAGACGCCGCTTGTTCTGACGAGCTGCTAAAGGCTTTTAAGTTATTTTTTAAGCAACAGATGTTGGAGTTACAGGGTTTCATTAAAAAGCTTGAGGAAGATTGTGAACAATTAAGAATGCAAACTCAAAAGCAAGAAGAGTATCTTGGTGAATTGGAGATCTCCGGTGAAGATGCTACCTTGATTATCAAAATAATCAATGATACTTTGAAAAAGGAGCGTTCTAGGCTTGGCGATTTGGAGAAACTGCTGGTTAAGGCGCGTAATGATATGTTAGATAAGAAGAGAGACGTCGCCTATGTTAAGCAGAAAATGAAGGATCAGGACTAGTCACTTTAGGTGTTTAATAGTTTTGTTTTATTTTAATTTTCTCAGTTTATGTATGTCCAAATTTTGAATTATAAAATATGTAATGGACTTGTATTGAAATTAAATTAATTAGTTATTAAACTGTTATCAAATAGTTTGGTATTATTTATTTTTTGTTTTAAGAATAATTTTATTTTTTTAACAAGTGAAATTTTTTTATACATGAAATTATTCCATATGTGGATTTTTATTTTTTTTACAAGTTATTTTTTTTTCAAAAGTTAAATTATTACGTATGTGGATTTTAATTTTTTCACAAGTGAAATTTTTTTATACATGAAATGTTTTTCAAAAGTTAAATTCATTTTTTTCAAAATTATCACCTAAATTTAATTCTTATTAGTAAAACATTTTTTTTTTCACAAATGAAATTATTCCATATGTGGATTTTAATTTTTTTTCACAAGTGAAAAAAAAAATTATTTTGCTTTTGTTAACCTAATTTGTATTAAGAAAAATTAAATATGATTTTATTTTGTAAGTATTGTATGTGGTTGATTGTTAATATGTGTTTTTTTGAAACTTTTTTGTTTTCTGATAATTTTCACAACATTTCTAAATATTTTTTGGGCTTTAGTTTTGTTGGGTTTAGCTTTGTTGGGCTAAATATAATTTATCTACAAATGATATTTGTTGGTCTTTAGATTTGTTTCACGTCACAAATAATATTCCTTTCAAAAAAAATTTATAGTCTCTCTCTAAATTAAAAATTAGATCTACACACACACACTACACATACAAAAAGAAACCCACGACATTTACATAAACCCACATCACTATCCCCCACCAACCACCCACCAACCACGTTACTCATCTCACAATAATTAGGATTTTTTAATTCTTAAGTTCGAATACAAATTGATGATAAGGATGAAGAATAAAAGTTTTAAAGGTATTTTAATAATATTTTACATTAAATCTATTTATATGTTATGGATACGTCTACTTAGATCTGAATATGTATACTTTAGACTAAATCTGTTTGTTGTTACAGATCTGTATGTCTATTTATAAGTGATATATGATTAATATTTTATTATTAATATTAATATTTTATGTATAGTTAGATCTGTATGACTATTTATAAATGATATAAATGGTTGTTTGATGTGATGACGTCATCGTAAATGATTAATATCTGCTGTTGAATTTATTCAAATTTCGTCATATATAATTTATTCAAATTTTGTCATATATTATCGTTTTAAATGATGTATCAACTATATATTTGTGTTATAGTTATTGATCTGATTTGCTGACGTAAGTGTTGATTATAAGCTGTTTTGATCAATAATAATTATGCGTCTAACTGCGGTAAGAACTATTTAGTTGATGTCATCAAAATAATTCATTCTTTCTGAGTAATATTAATCAAAATATTATTTATTTTTCATATGTGAAAATGTAGATTACTATTCTAAATTTTAGACGACTTTTTAGCTGAAATGTTTACATGAATATTCTATATTTAGCTTATATGTTTTCACATGTGAAATATTTTCACATGTGATTATAAGGTGTTTTATATGACTATTATAAACTCATGTAAAATGTTTTCACATGTGGTTATAAGATGTGTTTGATTACTTAAAAATTTAGCTTAGATTAGCTTAAACGTGATTATAAGTTGTGTTTAGCTTAAATGTTATTCACATGTGAAATGTAAAAATTTAGCTGAAATTATTCCAATATAGTGATTTTTAAATTTGTTATACTTAATACTTTATGTTATACATTTTCTTATGGACATGTTTAACAGTTTTCGCATACTAAATGTTTATTTTTATACATATATTTGAGATTATTTCATATGTGAAAATAATTATTAGTACATTTTTCTGAATCATTTATCTTGTAAAAAGTCTGATGTTCTGAAGTTAAAAAGCTTTGGGTGATGTATAAACTATATATTTGTGTTATAGTTATTTTTTTAACAAGTTATTGATCTGATTTGCTGACGAAAGTGTTGGTTATAATCTGTTTTGATCTATAATCATTATCCGTCTAATTGCTGCATAAACTATTTAGTTGATTTCATCAAAATAATTCATTCCCTCTGAATAATATTCATTCAAATATTATTTATTTTTCACATGTGAAAATGTAGATGACTATTCTAAATTTTAGATAAGTTTAAATGTTTACATGAATATTTTTTATTTAGCTTATATGTTTTCACATGTGAAATATTTTCACATGTGATTATAAGGTGTTTGATTACTTAAAAATTTAGCTTAAATAATTTAGCTTAGATTAGCTTAAACGTGATTATAAGTTGTTTTAGCTTAAATGTTTTCACATGTTAAAATTTAGCTGAAATTTTTTCACATGTGAAATGTGTAGTGTATTTTGAGAACTATTCCAATATAGTTATTAATACAAGAATTTGTTATACTTAATACTTTATGTTATACATTTTCTTATTGACATGTTTAACAGTTTTAGCATACCAAATGTTTATTTGTATACATAGATTTGAAATTATTTCACATCTGAAATTAATTATTAGTACATTTTTCTAAATCATTTATCAGGTAAAAAGTCTGATGTTCTGAAGGTAAAACGCTATGGAATGAAAGGATCTGGAATTAAAGCCAAGGATTTAATTTTTCTTAATAGCATCAACAGTAAGAAAAATTCTAAAACATCTGATACTAATGAGATCAGTAAGAAAACATTTAAGTCTGATAACATCGAGGAAACGAAGACAAAATTAATAAAAGAATTTGATTTAGAAGCATTGTTAAATTCATCAGATGCTACGATTGTCTCGGTTAATAGAGTTTCTGGTAAGCCAGAGGAGGAATTTCTAAATGATAAAGGAAATAATGATAATGGTAAAAAGAAAAATCGTAAGAATAAAGTTTCAAAAAAGCAGAAAGTTCATGAGCAAGATGGATTTGAAGGTATGTTTGTTGAAAAGTTGGAACTTCATATTGAAGTTGACAAATCAAAGAAAAATAAGAAGAATAATACTGTTTCTGTTGAAGGTAATTTTGAGAACCATGATGGATTGTTGTCACTTAGAACCAGGGCTTCTCCAAAAGTTATTTATCATTTGATGAAGAATCTGACATTAGGTCAAAGGAAGAATTTGATTGATATGGGGTTCGGGTCGCTATATGATATGGATATAGAAGAAATACCAGTCAAAATAGGTCATTTTGTTGTTGACAAATTCATTGATAGCGAGATGAAGCTTAAGCTTCGGGATTACGATATTGTCATAACACCAGAGTTGATTCATAAAGTTTTGGATGTTCCATTAGGAGGAATTGATTTCAATGATTTGGCTAAGAATAGACGATCTGATTTAAGTGAAAGATGGTACTCGCAATTTGGTAGTATTAGGTATCCTACACCTAAGAAAGTTGATTTAAGTGAAAGATGGTACTCGCAATTTGGTAGTATTAGGTATCCTACACCTAAGAAAGTTGCTGAAGTTGTTCAAAAAACTGAGGTTGAAGGAATTTTATTCAATTTGAACATACTCGTTTTATTTTCAAATTTTTTTGGATTAGGAGGAATGGCTGGTCAGTGTAGGCCTCAAAAAATTCTGAATTATATACTTGAAGATACGCAAATTCAAAGTATTGATTGGTGCAAATATGTGTTTGACTGCTTGAAAGCCAGCAAAGAAAATTGGGTGAGAGATGGCCCTGAAAATTACTCAAGTCACTATTCTGGACCACTGACAGCACTTATTGTAAGTTTTCATTTGCATAGATTATTATTATTATTAAAAATATATGCGAAAATTTAATTTTTATACTTAAATATATTTTTCTGAATAGTGAAAATTGTTTAATTAGATTTTATTTTGTTCTTTTCAATTTTTCTCAACAGAATAAAAATTTTAATATGTGAAGAAACTGCACTAAAGTAAAAAAAAAAAACTCAGAGATAAGATTATATGCATATTAGTAGTTTTTTTTCACATGTGAAATACATTTTAAAATAATTTCAAACAGCTAACATTAAGTATTATTAAATGTATATG
This sequence comes from Artemisia argyi, assembly GCA_030686995.1. Taxonomy (NCBI): domain Eukaryota; kingdom Viridiplantae; phylum Streptophyta; class Magnoliopsida; order Asterales; family Asteraceae; genus Artemisia; species Artemisia argyi. The sequence goes on along the minus strand of JARVZY010010577.1, from coordinate 176,824 downwards.
AGTAAAAAAAAATTTTCACAAGTGAATATAATCTGTATATTAAAGTTTTTTTTTGCACAAGTGAAAATAAATTCAATTTTAATTTGTTTATTTTTTAAAACTTTTTCAGATTTGAAAATTTTATTTTTATACTTAAATATAGTTTATTGTTTTCTTAAAGTTGTTTAATTAGATTTTATTTTATGATTTATATTATTTTTTTTAGTTTTAGTTTGTGAATATTATATAATTTTCTGAAAAGTAGTTATTCTTGTTCAATGTTGCAGCTAATTTATCTTCACAGCACAAAATGTGATTCAGTATGTTTGCGTCATCAAATTCCTTCAATCAGTTTTTGGACTACTCAAATGATTAAAGATAGGCAGGCTTATGAAATTGATAATGGCGGTTTTGGAATTCTTGATAGATATGAAGAGGATTTAAATGAAACTGATTCTTCAAAAAGAAAGGTTTGTTTTAATATAAAATTATTAACATAATTAGATACAATTATTTTATTATTATTTTAATTTATTTATTTTTAATTTTTTTAAACAGTTGCACATGGATAAACTTGAAAAGAAAGTTGATTTGCTGGATTCAATAGTTAATGAATTGGAATACGATTTCATAACGTTGTTTAGTGAAGATCCGGATAATCTGAGACTTAAAGAATTAAAAGCTAAGTTCAACGTTTGTATTCGTAATATTGATTTGTATGGAGATGATGTTAAGGGAAAGAGTTTAGTTATTTATGATGATGAAAGCGTAAAAGATAAAGATTGTATTCCAAATTTAGATCTTTGTGGAGATGATGTGAAGAATAATGGAGATATCTATAATGATTTCCAGAATTATGATTTGGATGAAAAAAGTGAAAATGATGATTCAACGGGATTAGAAAACAAGAATTTGGATGGTTGGAATTATGATAACATTGATGATGATGATCATTATGATGATGGGTTTAGGTTGTATGAAAAAGGGCAATGCAGCCACGCAACTGATAATGATGGCGGCAATGATGATGAAGATGGAAGGAATAATTTTTACGAGAATTATGAAACAGGCCAGTTCAGTCACCTAACAAAAGAGTCAGAAAAAGAAATTGTAAAAGATGTGAATTATGATAAAGAAAAGAGTGATAAAAAAGGTTTTACAGTGTTTGAAATCCCTGAAATTGAAACTGTTGCTGAGGTTAAAGAAGGAATTAGTTGTGTTCAACTTTTAGAAGAAGAAATGCATAAAGTTTTGGAGAAAAGTGAGTTGGATTATGAAAACAAAATAACCTTTTGCAAAGATGGATTTAAGAATTTTGGGATTCCAGAAATTTTTAAAGAAGCTGAACAGAAAATTCCTTTTTCTCCATATAGCATTGGTAAAAAGGTTACTTTTGACAAAGATCTTGATGCTAAGATGTTGAATGATAATGAATTTGAAGATGAAAAAAAAGTAAAACCTTTGTCAAGCTTCACTAGTCCTGTTGTTGTTTCTAAGAAGGTTTCTATTGACAAAGATGTTGATGCTAAGATGTCGAATGAGAATGAATTTGTAGATGAAAAGAAAGTTAAACATTTGCCATCCTTTAGTAATCCATTTGTTGTTTCATCTTCTTTTCCACAACATAGTTTGTTTGAAGCACCATCCTTTTCTTTGGGTTCTGAGTTCGAAGATGATCCTGAGACAGAAGATGAAAATCCAGTAATCAAGGAAATATTAATTAGATAAAATCCTAGGCGTGATGCTGGTATTGCAGCACATTCAAAGTCTCCATACAAAGTTAGGAAGATTTTACCAAATGTACCAATAAAACAATCAGAAGAAAGAGTTGCTGATACACTGTTTATGATGCTTGAAGAAACTGATCAAATGTGAGTAATTTCTTAATAATTTTAAGAGTTTTTTGTTTTTTCAATTCTGAAACTCATTAATAGTTTCAAAAATGTATATATATATTTTTTTTGCAGTGATTTGGTATATAAGTCTAGTTCATCGAATACTATGTTATTACGATTATCACTAGAATCATTAGCTCCTGGAATAAGAGTAGATGAAGAGGTTATAGGAGTATGGTCGGATGTGTTGAACTTTATGGAACGTTTCAGAGCTCCAGAATCTCCATTTAGATATTTCTTCAAACCAACAATTGTAAGTGTTTTTAAATTATTTCTACTTCAGTGTTTGTATAAGGGTATTTATTCAAGCGAATTAGAAATAATGTTTTCACTTGTGAAAAAATCATCAAGGAATGATTAATTGTTTGTTTTTGTTTACTTTAATTAGTTAGTTAGTTCTAAAGACAGATAATAGCTAGAAATGTCAAGTTTTTTTTTCACATGTTCAAATTTTGTAATGTGCATTAGGTGTTTTGATGAAATGTGTAGTTTTTTTTTCAAATTGGAAAGAATACCAAGTTTTGTAATTATTATTTTAGAGAATATTTGAAATGTATATATTATTATATTAGTTTTTTTAAATTTATAAACAATTTTTTCACTTGCGAAAAAATTATCTTGAAATGGTTTTAGTTGTGTTTATTGTATATTATAACATTATTTGTTCTTCAGTTTTGATTTAGAAATGATTGATTGTTTGTCTTTGTTTACTTTAATTACTTGGTTTGAAATGTATTGTTTATTTTAGATACAATTTTTTAGAATCTTATGCTTTAGTTTATATTTTTAGTAAATTATTGATTATTATCTTTAATTTGTTATACAGACAAAAGACATACTCAATGTTAAAACTGACTTTCCTGAGAAATATGAGGACTTTGAAAAAGTTTTGCTAAGTGATTACCATGCAAAAAGGATTGCATCATCTGGAAATTTCAATTTGGTATGGTTTTTTTTATTTTCTATTATTTTTTATCAAATATGTACTTTTTTATATTATATGAATTTTTTTTTTCAGGTATTCTTTCCAATTTGCTGTGTAGACCACTTCTTCTTAATATGTTTTGATTTGAAGAGACATAAAGTTGTAATTATTGACAATTCAAGAATTGATGAAGAGATTGAAACTAGATATTGTTCAGTTCCTGAACTTTTGGTAAGAAAAAATTTAAATACATATTAATATATATTATTATTATTATTTTTTTTTATTTTATCATTTATTATTTATGCAGATTAAAATGTTTGCAAAATTCCACTCCAAATACAATTCACCAAGCATTGGTTTTTCATTTCAAAGAGTTATTGCTAAAAGATTAAAGATGGGTTGGAGAACTAAGGATAATCATATTGATGATGGGGTTTTCTTGATGTCGCATATGAACATGTTTTTCGGTGAGAATGAAAGTAAATGGGATTATGGACTTTTAAAGGAATCTAAGGAGCAGACAAAGCAACTTAACTCCCTATGGTTAGTCACTTGTCTTTCAAAGATTTAATGTTCTTTATATTAAAATATTTTATTTTTTTATGCGTTTACACATGTGAAATACAATTTAATTTGTATTTTTTTTCCTTTATTTTATAGATTTTCTAATGATTTTTTTTCCTCTTCTTACCAGATCAAAATTTGCTGCCAGGATTATTTTGTCAGATAATAATTTGTGCAGAAATGATTTTCTTAAAGAAGTTGCAAAATTCAGCAAAATTGATAAGAACTCAAGAAAAGAACTTATTCAAGCAGCAGTTCAGAATAGAAAACAAAGATGCAATCTTTTGGAATAGTTTTAATTCTTTCTAGTTTTTCGATTATGACAACCTACATTTGTCATTTGATCCGTAGAAGTTTCCCAAGTTATAAATTTCGTTATAGCATATTTTAAGTTCGATAATTGTTGCTCTTGTCTTATAGCAAATTATATTATTTTATCTTGTTATGAATCTTTAATTAAATGGATAATGTTTTGCTTTTGAATGTTTAACTTCCTGTTCTTAGAGGTAAATAACATTAATTTAGTGTTATAGAGGTAAATAGTTATTAGAGAAATTTCGCTTGTGAAAAACTAAACGTTTACTTTATATTAATTTCCCAAGAGAAAAAATTCAGATTTTATTTCCCAAGAGAAATTCAGATTTTATTATGTATTTTTCACAAGTGAATAAATTATTGAATTTGTTGACATAAATAATGCCTAAAAACATTATTAAGTTTTTATCAATATCTCTAAGTTTTGATCATTACAAAATATAACCTCAAAGATCTAAAACTTATGACATAAACAAGTATTTGGTGATTAATATTTCTCTTTACATCCAAATCACTTAAGGTATGAATAAACAAAGTGTTTAGTGCAATGTATGATCAAAGGGGTATTTAATTAACTAATACAAAGTTTATTTAATTATATAATCTTATTATATATTTTTGAAAAACACTTTTGGTAATAAGGAAAAATGTTTTAATCATACTAAATATATGATTTCAAATATTTAACCAAAATCAGTTAGTTTTTCACCAAATAAACTTTCCCCACTAAAAGACAAAGTTTCTGGCCGTTTCAGCTGGGCGGCCCCCTTAATTATGAAGGGCGGCCCCCTTAAATTTAAGGGGACCGGCCTCCATTTAAGGGGACCGGCCACGCTCCTCTGTCAGAAACTTTTGCCTATAAATACCACATTAAATCTGGATTTTTTCCTCACCTTTTGCACTTCAGAACTTTCTGTTCTAGATCTCCATTTCCAATCTATAAATCCTTTGATCATACATTCTTAAATCTTTGTTTCAAAGTGATCCATACATAATTCATTCAAGTGCAAGAGAAGAATACTTCTATCCCTCAAGACAAGAAGTATTACAACTAGTTGTGATCTCCACATCTAAGTTGTTTGAGCATCATCATTAATTATTATTTCATAGTGTGAGAATAGTTGTGTAGATAGTAGAAGTTGATTAGTAGTGAAATAGGTTAGTTGTGAAAATTGGCGTGTAGATAGGTGTGAAGAAGATTGGCGTGTATATTGGTGTGAAGATTGGTGTGAAGATTGGTGTGTAAATTGGTGTGTAAATTGGTGTGTATATTGGTGTGTAAGGTTTTCTCCGCCATAAGGGAGCTTGTTGATATAGTGAAGAAAACTCTCGAGTTAGGTGCTCGGGGAGTGGAGTAAGACAAGGAAGGTGCCTTGTAGCCGAACCACTATAAATCGCTTGTCTCTCGGTTTGATCTTTCCATCCTTTACTTATTTCATTACTTACATAATTATTGCTTCATAGTAGATATATACTTAGTGTTGTTCATATTGTGTATAACTAGATTTCATATATCATCGAATCTATATTTTATAAATCAACGAAAACTTTTAAACAATTTGTTTTATAAAAATTAAAAAGACGTAAAACTATTCAACCCCCCTTCTAGTTTTCTACAATTGGTATCAAGAGCCACGTCTAGCAAGAATTTTAAAATATATTGTATTTTAAAACTTGTAACGATCTATGGAATTCTTAAAATATTTAGAAGGGCAATCTATGCAAAGACCACCACTATTTGAAAGTGATGGATTTTTATATTGGAAAAATAGATTCGAAACGTATGTGAAATCAAAAGATCTTGATCTTTGGCATATTATTACCTTTGGTGATTTTCCCCCTATTCAATATAATGTTGAAACCAAAATGGATGAAATTGTAACTTTTGAAAAACAAAATGATGATTTGAAAAAGAAACTAGCAAAAAATAATGAGGCTAAAATGGTTATTTATAATGCGTTACTACGCAAAGAATATGAAAGAATTTTTATGTGTAAAACCGCAAAAGAAATTTGGGATTCTTTACTAATCACTCACCAAGGTAATAGCCAAGTCAAAGAAAATAAAATAGATCTTCTTGTACAACAATATGAACAATTTACGATTCCGGAAGAGGAATCAATTGATAATGCTTTTGCTAACTTTAACACTATCATCACAAGTTTAAAAGCACTTGATGAGACTTTTTCTAGTAAAAATTGTGTTAGGAAATTTCTTAGGGCATTGCATCCAAAATGGCGAGCTAAGGTCACGGCAATTGAAGAATCAAAGAACTTGATGACATTATCACTAGATGAACTAATTGGCAACTTGAAGGTCCATGAAGAAATTATAAGAAAAGATTTGGAAACGGTTAAAGTCAAGAAAGAACAAATCAAATCCGTTGCTCTAAAAGCCAAAAAGGAACTTTGTGATGATAGTGACTCAAGTGACGAGAGTGAAGATGAAGAATATGCAATGGCCGTAAGAGAATTCAAGAAATTCTTCAAAAGACGAGGAAGATTCACTAGATCACCACATGACGAAAGAAAATCTTTCCAAAGAAATAGAAGTGAAAATTACGTGAAAAGAAAATGCTTTAGATGTGGAAGTCCAAATCATCTCGTTGGTGAATGTCTAAAGCCGCCGGGTTATGACAATCAAGGCGCATTTGTTAGTAGAACATGGAGTGATAGTGACAAAGAAGAGGTGGAAAAACCAAGAGAAGAAAAGTGTTTTATGGCAAAAGCAACCGACGAAATATGCCTTGGAATTGACTTTGAGCCAGACGAATGGATCAAGGATAGTGGATGCTCGAGGCACATGACGGGGAACCGAAAGCTATTCTCCACATACAAGGCATACAACGGAGGTAACGTTATTTTTGGTAGTGACTTGCGTGGAAAAATTATTGGCAAAGGTACGATTTCTCAAGACTCACTTACTATTGAAAATGTTGAACATGTGAATAATTTAACATATAATCTGCTTAGTGTAGGCCAAATATGCGATAATAAATGTAGAGTTATCTTTTCCGAAAAAGATAGCGAAATAGTTAAGAATGGAAAAATTATAGGTAGAGGCATTAGGAAAAGAGGAGTATATGTTATGAAACTAGGAAATAAACCTGAAGATAGGATATGCCTAACGACCCTAGACGAAAACTCCACATTGTGGCATAGGAGATTAGGACACGCTAACATGCAACAAATACAATCTTTAGCTTCTAAAGAATTAGTTAGAAACTTGCCGAATCTAAAATATGACAAACATTTTTGTGATGCATGTAAAATTGGAAAACAAGTTCATGCTAGTCACAAAGCTAAGAATATTGTATCCACTACTAGGTGCCTAGAATTATTACATATGGATCTTTTTGGTCCATCCGCTGTGCGGAGCTATGGAGGAAACAAATATACCTTAGTAATAGTAGATGACTACTCACGATACACGTGGACTAGGTTTTTAAGTGACAAGACCCAAGCCTTTGAAAAATTTGAAATATTTAGCAAAATGATTCAAAATAAATTAGGATGCACAATAGTAGCCATTAGGACGGACCATGGTAGGGAATTTGACAATGAAGTACAATTCGGAAAATATTGTGATTTAAATGGAATATCTCACAATTTCTCCGCTCCTCGTACTCCTCAATCAAATGGCGTAGTAGAAAGAAAAAATAGGTCACTACAAGAAATGAGTAGAACAATGCTAAATGAACAATCCATCCCACAAAAATTTTGGTGTCACGCCGTAGATACTTCAACATATATTATTAATAGGGTATCAATTAGAAGAATTCTAGGAAAAACTCCTTATGAGTTACTAAGAGGTAGAAAACCTAACTTAAGCTACTTTAGGGTATTTGGAAGTAAATATTATATTCTAAACACTAAGGATTACCTCACTAAGTTTGATCCAAAATCGTATGAAGGAATATTCTTAGGATACTCACAGAATAGTAAAGCATATATAATACTTAACAAACACTCCATGAAAGTAGAAGAATCACTTAATGTAACATTTGATGAAACACCACCACTTCCTAAAACCTTACCTCTAGAAGATGATGACTTAGTCGAAAAAAATGCTATTGAGGTTAGTAAAGCGAAGCTCATAGGAAATGATGATGAAGACATTAACTTAGGAAATGACGAAACTGTAAATGTTAAAGAATCTAAATCACATCCACTAAATAGTATAATAGGTCACCTTAACCAAAGAACCCTTAGATCACAAGCTCAAGATAAAAATAATTTCTTTTGTTTCCTCTCAGCAATAGAACCTAAGAATATTAATGAGGCTTTAAAAGATGAAAGTTGGGTTATAGCCATGCAAGATGAACTAAATCAATTTAAGGCAAATGATGTTTGGGAATTAGTCTCAAATCCAATGAATATGACCATCATAGGAACTAAATGGGTATATAGGAATAAATTAGATGAAAATGGAGTAGTTACTAGGAATAAAGCTAGGTTAGTTGCCCAAGGCTATAATCAACAAGAAGGAATTGATTATGACGAAACTTATGCCCCCGTAGCTAGACTAGAATCGATTAGGATACTACTTGCCTATGCCTGCGCCTTAGATTTTAAGTTATTCCAAATGGACGTGAAAAGTGCATTCCTTAACGGTTTTATAAATGAGGAGGTATATGTGGCACAACCTCCAGGATTCATTGACTTCGCAAAACCTGATTATGTTTATAAGTTAAAGAAAGCTTTATATGGACTCAAACAAGCTCCCAAAGCTTGGTATGATCGATTAAAAGCTTTCCTTATTAAACATGATTATTCCATGGGAATGGTAGATAACACCCTTTTCACTAAAAGAAAAGACCCTAATCTCATCATTGTTCAAATATATGTTGATGACATTATATTTGGATCGACTTGTCAAGACATGTGTGATGAATTTGCCAAAATCATGCATGATGAGTTTGAGATGAGTATGATGGGTGAACTTAACTTCTTCCTAGGATTACAAATAAAACAATTAGAAGATGGAATATTTTTTAACCAATCTAAGTACATTAAGGAAATGCTTAAGAAATTTGGCCTAGAAGACTCAAAACCCATGAAAACTCCCATGTCTACAGAAGTTAAACTCACAAAGGATGATGAAGGTGAGTCCGTAGATAACACCAAGTATAGAGGAATGATAGGTAGTTTACTATACTTGACGGCAAGTAGACCCGATATCATGTTTAGTGTTTGCCTTTGTGCCCGTTTTCAAGAGGATCCTAAAACCTCTCACCTAGAAGCGATTAAGCGTATCTTCCGATACGTTAAAGGCACTATACACTTAGGATTATGGTATCCTAAGGGATCCGGCATAGAAACCATTGTCTATGCGGATTCGGATCATGCGGGAGACTACGTAGATAGAAAGAGTACTAGCGGAATTTGCACGTTTATAGGATGTTGTCTAACATCTTGGTTTTCGAAGAAGCAAACCGCTCTTGCTATTTCTACCACCGAAGCCGAATATGTAAGCGCTGGAAAGGCATGTCAACAAGCACTATGGATGAAACAAGCTCTCATAGACTATGGCATTAGATTAGAAAATGTCCCCATTATGTGTGATAACAAAGGTGCGATAGATTTAAGTAAAAACCCGGTGCAACACTCTAGGACTAAACACATAGAAATACGCCACCATTTTCTTAGGGATAATGTACAAAAAGGAAATATATCTATAGAAAAGGTTGCATCGGAAGACAACATTGCGGATATATTCACAAAACCTCTTAAGCGTGAATTATTCAACCACTTGCGTTTAGGATTAGGAATGATGGAACAAGCTGACTGAATTATATTAAGATTGACATAAATTTATACTTGCATAAAATTTATTTTTCTTTCACTTCATCCTTTCTGTGTCTAGGAATCTATTTCGCACAAAATTAAAGATTGGGAAAATTTATCTTCGTTGCATAAACTTCTTTGTAAAACCCAATCATTATTTTTTCTTAAAATGCTCTCACATCTAGGAATCACATAAAGATCATTTTTCTTGCATTGTTGACTAATGCTAAAAACATTGTTTTTCAAAATCATGCATAAACTCTCTCATAAATCGTCAAGGTATATAATCCAATATATGTCTTTGACATTCATGATCGAGCAAAAATTGAATCAAGGAGATCATTTGGATTGTTTCTTAGGATCGTTATCTCTTCTTGCATTTAGGAGTCGAAACGATCGCAACTCCACATTTGTTGCATATAGACACACACTAGGACACTTTCTCAATTAATATTGTCATCTTGATCCATCACTAGCTCTTCACTCACTAGTTGCCTTTGTCTTTAAATCTAAGATAGGTGCCTTAGGAAGCTTAAGTATTCTTGCTTATTATGTGATGATTATTTGTTATCTTACTTATGTGTTCTTGCATGCATGCTAAATCTTGAATAGATTAGGTTCTATATTGCCTATGGGAATTGAACTTGCCTGAACTCTAATCCAAACACGTAACCTTTCTGCAAATTTTCTGCCAAAAACCCAATTCTGGCAATCTGGAAATCACCAGATGGGCGGCCCCCTTAATTATGTAAGGCGGCCCCCTTAATTTTAAGGGGACCGCCCCCTATTTAAGGGGACCGGCCATCTGCTGAACGAGGTTTACAGAACCTTTTCTGCTTTTTAGCCCATTTCATCCTACATTTCCCATTTTTCACCAACATATTTTGTCCTAATCTCCCAAACAAACCTTATCCATCCTTAAACACACAAATCATACTCTATAAATATCCCCAAATCTCACAACTCTCCATTCATCTCATCATGATCTCTCCCAACAAACCAAAACCAAAAGCTTCAAGGCTAGCAAGGATGACCGAAAAACCCATTTGGAGGAGAAAAAGCCCTCGAAACAAATCCATCATCACTAATGAAGTTGGAAGTCATTCCACACCTCCAACATCTTACTTCCCAAACTTTGCATCAAACCATCAAGGTCATTCATTTGACCCTCTTTGCAAACCATACAACATTGGCCAAACATCTTCCTTCAAACCAAACTACACATCTCAACCTCCAACCACCTATAATGATCCATACAACTTTGATCAACCATCAAACTACAATTCCAACTACACAAACCCAATTCATACATACCAACATTATGATCCTCACCACATTGCCACGGAAAAACAAAAGTTCTGTGATGAAATAAACCAAATCCATGATCTTAGTGATCTCCTTGCTATGCATCTTGCACAACGCAACAAAGGGCAACCTCCATCATCACCATATGCAAATTGCCTTCCCCACTCTCTCAACTTGGATCAAGTTACAAACCACACTCACTTTTGCCCTTGTTGCATATTCCTTCAAAAACAAATCCTATACTTGAGTGAAGATATTTCTTGGATTGAATATCTTCTCACTCGTAATCATCCAATACCACCCTTAACACGATACAACATCGTGAGATCCAACTCTTCCGCTCCATACAACACCCCATATCCACATCAATCAAACATCTAAGCTCCATGCTTATGTTTTTCCTTCAAGCAAATAAAACAAATCAACCATGGGTTGCAAGCAAGTCCAAGTGCTCTCTTAAGCAATATAGGGCTATATCTTTTATTTTGTTTTATTGTAATCAATATGCTTCAAGCATATTGAATGTTGTAATGCTAATTATTTCTATAATGCTTGAATGAATCTATTTTTATTTGCATAATTGTTATTTTTGCATATATATGTGTGTTGCTCTCTTCAAATATTTTTGTAGCCATGATTCCATTGCTCGTTCCCTTTGTGCTCTCAAATGAGGGGGAGCATACATCAAGGGGGAGTTCTCTACCCGTCTAAACTTCTTTCACGAAGCTTATTCGGCCTAACCTTTTTGATTTTACAAAAAGGGGGAGAAGAGAAATGATAAACTCTATAATACTTGTCTAATAACAAGTTTTAAATCTATTGAGTTTAAGGTTTTGTAATAATCAAAAAGGGGGAGATTGTTGACATAAATAATGCCTAAAAACATTATTAAGTTTTTATCAATATCTCTAAGTTTTGATCATTACAAAATATAACCTCAAAGATCTAAAACTTATGACATAAACAAGTATTTGGTGATTAATATTTCTCTTTACATCCAAATCACTTAAGGTATGAATAAACAAAGTGTTTAGTGCAATGTATGATCAAAGGGGTATTTAATTAACTAATACAAAGTTTATTTAATTATATAATCTTATTATATATTTTTGAAAAACACTTTTGGTAATAAGGAAAAATGTTTTAATCATACTAAATATATGATTTCAAATATTTAACCAAAATCAGTTAGTTTTTCACCAAATAAACTTTCCCCACTAAAAGACAAAGTTTCTGGCCGTTTCAGCTGGGCGGCCCCCTTAATTATGAAGGGCGGCCCCCTTAAATTTAAGGGGACCGGCCTCCATTTAAGGGGACCGGCCACGCTCCTCTGTCAGAAACTTTTGCCTATAAATACCACATTAAATCTGGATTTTTTCCTCACCTTTTGCACTTCAGAACTTTCTGTTCTAGATCTCCATTTCCAATCTATAAATCCTTTGATCATACATTCTTAAATCTTTGTTTCAAAGTGATCCATACATAATTCATTCAAGTGCAAGAGAAGAATACTTCTATCCCTCAAGACAAGAAGTATTACAACTAGTTGTGATCTCCACATCTAAGTTGTTTGAGCATCATCATTAATTATTATTTCATAGTGTGATTAGTTGTGAATATTTGTTAGAGAATAGTTGTGTAGATAGTAGAAGTTGATTAGTAGTGAAATAGGTTAGTTGTGAAGATTGGCGTGTAGATAGGTGTGAAGAAGATTGGCGTGTATATTGGTGTGAAGATTGGTGTGAAGATTGGTGTGTAAATTGGTGTGTAAATTGGTGTGTATATTGGTGTGTAAGGTTTTCTCCGCCATAAGGGAGCTTGTTGATATAGTGAAGAAAACTCTCGAGTTAGGTGCTCGGGGAGTGGAGTAGGACAAGGAAGGTGCCTTGTAGCCGAACCACTATAAATCGCTTGTCTCTCGGTTTGATCTTTCCATCCTTTACTTATTTCATTACTTACATAATTATTGCTTCATAGTAGATATATACTTAGTGTTGTTCATATTGTGTATAACTAGATTTCATATATCATCGAATCTATATTTTATAAATCAACGAAAACTTTTAAACAATTTGTTTTATAAAAATTAAAAAGACGTAAAACAATTCAACCCCCCCTTCTAGTTTTCTACAGAATTTTCAATTGAAAAAAAATATATCTTAAATTTTTTTTCTCAAGTGAAAAATAATTCCTTTTAAATAAAATTTTCAAGGAGAAAAATAATCTTTTTTATTTTGTTTTCTTCACAAGTGATAATAAATTTTTTTAACTTTTATTTGTTACTTTGATTTTTTTTCACAAGTGGAAATAAAGTTAGTTAACGATTTTTTATTTTTTCACAAGTGAAAAATAATCTAGTTTATTCAAATTTTCAAGAAAAAATTTTATCTTTTCTATTTTGTTTTCTTCACAAGTGAAAATAAAAAATTTTATCTTTTATTTATCTTTTTTATTTTTTTTTCACAAGTGAAAATAAAGAAGTTTAACGTTTTATTGTTTTTTCACAAGTGAAAAATAATTCCTTTTATTAAAATTTTCAAGAAAAAAATTAATCTTTTTTTTTTGTTTTCTTCACAAATGAAAATAATGAATTTTAACTTTTATTTGTTACTTTTTCTTTTTTTCACAAGTGGAAATAAAGTTGTTTAACGATTTTTTTTATTTTTCACAAGTGAAAAATAATTTAGTTTATTCAAACTTTAAAGAAAAAAATTTTTCTTTTTTATTTAGTTTTCTTCACAAGTGATAATAAAAAATTTTAACTTTTATTTATCTTTTTTAATTTTTTTTTCACAAGTGAAAATAAAGAAGTTTAACGTTTTTTTGTTTTTCACAAGTGAAAAATAATTTAGTTTATTCAAATTTTTAAGAAAAAAAATTTTCTTTTTTATCGAATTAGTTTTCTCACATGTGAAAATAAAGAAGTTTAACTTTTATTTGTAAATTTGGTTTTTTTTCACATGTGAAAATAAAGAACTTTAACTTTTTTTTTGTAACTTTGATTTTTTTTTTCACAAGTGAAAATAAAAAGTTTAATTTTTTTTTGTTTTTTCACAAGTGAAAAATAATTCCTTTTATTAAAATTTTCAAGAAAAAAAATTATCTTTTTAATTTTGTTTTCGTCACATGTGAAAATAAAGAATTTTAACTTTTATTTGAAACTATGATTTTTTTTTTACAAGTGAAAATTCCAAGAAATTTTTTTCGAAATTTTTTTTTTCGAATTTTTTTTTCGAAATTTTTTTTCGTAACATGTCAAAAAATTTTCACATGTGAAAATTTTCAATTATCACATGTGAAACAAATGAAAAAAAAAATTTACATGTGAAAAAAATGGAAAAAAAATTTAAATGAATTTTTTTACACATGTGAAATTTTGAATTTTCACATGTGAAAAAATGAAAAAAAATTTATATGTGAAAATTTGTAATTTTCACATGTGAAAAAAAATTCATATGAGAAAATTTTCAATTTTCACATGTGAAAAAAATGGAAAAAAAAATTTACATGTCAAATTTTTGTTTTCACATGTGAAAAAAATGAAAAAAAAATTCACATGTGAAAATCGAAATTTTTTTTTCCAAATTTTTTTCCCGAATTTTTTTTTAAAATTTTCAGGAAAAAAATAATTTTTTTATTTTCTTTTTATCACATGTGAAATTAAAGAATATTAACGTTTTTTTGTTTTTTCACAAGTGAAAAATAATTTAGTTTATTCAAATTTTAAAGAAACAAATTTAAATTCACATGTTAAATTTTTTTTACTTTTCACATGTTAAAGAACAAAATTTTCTACTTTTTATTATGTATTTTTCACAAGTGAATAAATTATTGAATTTTCAATTGAAAAAAAAAATATCTTAAATTTTTTTCTCAAGTGAAAAATAATTCCTTTTAAATAAAATTTTCAAGGAAAAAAATAATCTTTTTTATTTTGTTTTCTTCACAAGTGAAAATAAAGAATTTTAACTTTTATTTGTTACTTTGATTTTTTTTTTTGACAAGTGGAAATAAAGTTAGTTAACGATTTTTTGTTTTTCACAAGTGAAAAATAATCTAGTTTATTCAAATTTTCAAGAAAAAAATTTATCTTTTTTATTTTGTTTTCTTCACAAGTGAAAATAAAAAATTTTAACTTTTATTTCTTTTTTATTTTTTTTTCACAATTGAAAATAAAGATGTTTAACGTTTTATTGTTTTTTCACAAGTGAAAAATAATTCCCTTTATTAAAATTTTCAAGAAAAAAATTAATCTTTTTTATTTTGTTTTCTTCACAAGTGAAAATAAAGAATTTTAACTTTTATTTGTAACTTTTTCTTTTTTTCACAAGTGGAAATAAAGTTGTTTAACGATTTTTTTTTATTTTTCACAAGTGAAAAATAATTTAGTTTATTCAAACTTTCAAGAAAATTTTTTTTCTTTTTTATTTTGTTTTCTTCACAAGTGATAATAAAAAAATTTAACTTTTATTTATCTTTTTTAATTTTTTTTTCACAAGTGAAAATAAAGAAGTTTAACGTTTTTTTGTTTTTCACAAGTGAAAAATAATTTAGTTTATTCAAATTTTCAAGAAAAAAAATTTTCTTTTTTATTGAATTAGTTTTCTCACATGTGAAAATAAAGAAGTTTAACTTTTATTTTTTTTTTCACATGTGAAAATAAAGAAGTTTAACTTTTTTTTTGTAACTTTGATTTTTTTTTTCACAAGTGAAAATAAAAAGTTTATTTTTTTTTTGTAACTTTGATTTTTTTTTTTCAGAAGTGAAAATAAAAAGTTTAATTTTTTTTTGTTTTTTCACAAGTGAAAAATAATTCCATTTATTAAAATTTTCAAGAAAAAAAAATTATCTTTTTTATTTTGTTTTCTTCACATGTGAAAATAAAGAATTTTAACTTTTATTTGAAACTATGTTTTTTTTCACAAGTGAAAATTCGAGAAATTTTTTTCGAAATTTTTTTTTTGGAATTTTTTTTTTCGAAATTTTTTTTCGTAACATGTCAAAAAATTTTCAAATGTGAAAATTTTCAATTTTCACATGTGAAAATCGAATTTTTTTTTTCGAAATTTTTTTTCCCGAATTTTTTTTTAAAATTTTCAGGAAAAAAATTATTTTTTTATTTTCTTTTTTTCACATGTGAAATTAAAGAAGATTAACGTTTTTTTTGTTTTTTCACAAATGAAAAATAATTTAGTTTATTCAAATTTTAAAGAAACAAATTTATCTTTTTTTTTTTTTTTTTTTTTTTTTACAAGTGAAAATAAAGAATTTTAACTTTTTTTTGTAACTTTGTTTTTTTTTTCACAAGTGAAAAATTATTCCGTTTCTTTAAATTTTCAGGAAAAAAATTTATCTTTTTTTTTTGTTTTCCTCACAAGTGAAAATAAAGAATTTTAACTTTTATTTGTTACTTTGATTTTTTTTTCACAAGTGAGAATAAAGAAGTTTAACGTTTTTTTCACAAGTGAAAATATTTTTTCATGTAATTTGTTAGAAGACAAGAATGAACTTTTATTTGTTTTTTCACAAGTGATAATAAATTCAGAGTAAATGCACAATTGAAATTAATTTCACATGTGAGCGTAAATATAATTTCTTCAAAGTGCATATAAAAACTACTGAAATATCTATCTTGATGCTCTATATTCAGAGTATCATATTAGTATTTAACAATGTTGAATATTCAAAAAATAAACGAATGTACTAAAATGTGCAGTTGTTTTCTCTAGTGTCTTCTGAAAGTATTCTTTTCCTCTTGAATCAATCACTATACACTGTTGAATCACTATCGTACGCAATTTCAATTTCATTCCATTTGCAGTTTCTACTGTCATGTCTCCTCCGCTTTCTACATTTATTACAAAATCTTCTCTTCTTCTTCAAATGGTCTCTTGCTTTCTCCAAATCACTTCTCATTCTTTTAGCAATATCACCATCTCCTTTTGTTTTACACCTATCTGGATTATGAACAACATTGGTATCTGGTTTTTCTACTCCAAGCTGAATGTTAAACATCTCCTTCTTACTTAAGGGCTTAGCATTTGGATTTGCTTCATCAACTTCAGTCTTTAGTCTTTTAATACTCTCCACATATTCAGTCAGTTTTGGTATATCTTTTGCCAAAATGTTCAGGCAATAATCTACTGCAGAATAAGCTGTACTTGAAAGCTCCATAATTTTATCTCCTTCTGAGTTATTCAGATTTCTCTTTTTTCGAATATCTGGTGGCAATATGACTCGCATCCATCGTCGTAATATGTATTTCTCAGGAATAACTTCTATTCCTTTTCCTTTCATAACACAAAATATATGCCTACACAAGTATCCAAATCTTGCAAAGTTCATGCAAGAACATAACATTGTCCCATCTGATATATCAATAGACACCTACATGTTCAAAAATAAAATTAAAATATTAATTTGATTTTTTTAAAGTAAAAGTATAAAGTAATTTTTTGTAAAATTTTTGTGTTTTCAAAAGTAAAAATAATTTCAGATTAAATGCGGATGTGGAAAAATATAAGGATTTTTTTTCACATGTGAAAGTAAATTAAAAAATTTACTAATTTCAAGACAAAATGCATAGATTAAATTTCTAATTTTATTAAATTGCATAGTTGAAAATACATATTACCACATCCATCATTTTTATATAAATTTCACATGTGAAAAATATCATCTTTTATTTAATCAGTATGTATTATAATTCGAATTTCTACATTCTAAATTTTACAGATTTTTCATATTTGAAAAATACCATTAATTAAAAAAAAAATTACTGTAATTTGTAAGAATAAGACATACCTTGAAACGTAGCTCTTTCTTTTCACTATCTCTTTTGTTTTGTACTTCATTTTCTACAAAATTATACTTTTTCTTTGTCTTCGTTGGCTTGATTTCTCTTAATTCTTTAATTGTCAGAACTTCAAACCCATCAACTTTATCCTCAGAAACTTGATGACAATCATAAACAGCAGAGTTAATTTCATCTTGAATCAGCACGAATATTGTCCTTGTGTACATCTTAGCAGCATTACGTTCGATTTGCAATTTAGTTTTGAATCTTGGTACTTTTTGAATTGTTTGATTATCAAGAACTTCTTGATTATGCCTTTGTCTTTCCATAGCAGATTCAAAGCCCATCATGAAGTTTAACAATGTTGACCCTCTGCTTGTGAAATTTTGAAAAAATGAATTCTCACTCTCTGATCTTGATGTTGTTCTCATAAGCCCGCATAATGCAACATCTTTAAAATAAGCTGGAATCCACCTCTCTCGTATTTCAAACATATCTGATAACCATTTGTTTTCTTGCAGATTGAATTCTGTAATCATCTGCAACCATTTTGCTTCAAACTCTTCTGGACCAATATACAGACTCCAAACTAATCTATGAAGCCTTCTCCTAAAAGTACCATTGTCTTGAATTGTTTTGCAAATCTGAAGATTAAACACAAAGATAATGTAGTCAATACTTAAGTGACCTAATTAAAAATTTAAGTATGATATTTTCAAAATTTAATGAACTTTTTTTTCAAAAAAATAAATACTTTCTTATTTGTTAAATTCTTATTTTATCATTTAAAGACACTATATTTTCGTGTCTTACCTTTAATGGAAGCTTATTTGTTATGTGCCACATACAAAGTCTGTGTTTTGATTCTTTAAACACTGCTGCAATAGCTTTTCTCATTGCAGGATCTTGATCAGTCACAACCAATCTTGGTTGTTTTGAAAATGCCTTTAAGAAACATCTCAGCAACCAAATGTATGATTTTGTCGTTTCATTAGATAGCATTCCAGCACCAAATGTGACACACTTTCTGTGGTTGTCAATTCCCGTGAAAGGTACAAATACCATGTTATATCTACAAAAAACAACTTTATCAATACTTTTTTCACAAGTGAAAATATGTTATAAATATTATTTCAATTTAATATTTTCGTAATTTCAAAATTTCATTTACTTTATAATTTTTTTCACATGTGAATTTTATGTAATTTAAATTAAAATTCTCTTATAATTTCTAAATTTAATATTAGTTACTAGTATTTAAAAAAGCAAAAATAATATAATCAAAATAAAAATTCATATAAAACATATAATATTTATATAAAAGGAATTAATTAATTAAAATGAAAGAGAACATACTTGTTGGTCCTGAAAGTTGCATCAAAAGATATAGTATCTCCAAATTCTTTGTAATTATATTTGGCCATCTCATCTGCCCAAAACAGTGAATCCAGCTGGCTGTTTACAACAGAATACTCAAAAGAAAAATTTGCAACATTTTTATTCCTGTTTTCCATCTTGTTAATCAACATCTGTGCGTCACTATCACCAATATGACTGTTCAAGTCCCTTGTATGATTCCTAAACTCAGTCTCTGTTGCATCAACTGAATCATATCCTCCATTTGTAGCTGCATAAAGGTGATGTGCTCTTGTTGCACCTATATTAGTCCCTCCAAGTTGTTGCATGTAAATTTTTTGTTTGTTATTCATTTTTCTCTTCTTTTTTGTCAGATTTCTATACACTACAGGAATGAATGTATGATTATGTTTTTCTTCAAAATCATACAATTCATATTTTGTATGACTATCATTAAGCTTAAATTTAACCCTTGCCATACATCCTGTCCTTGAAATACTTGAAGTTCTAATCTGAGTTTCACTAGTTTCTTCACTCAAAGTATCCTTATTAACACCTTTTGCCAATCCCTCCCTGTTGCAAACCAAATATTTTCTTTCTACAATACACACTTTTCAGAGTATTTTGTGTTGATAGCCTAACACCAAATCCTGCTTTATCAGCATAGTTTTCATACATTCTTATACATTCCTCAATAGATGTAAACTCTTTCCCAATTTCCGGTATCTCAGATTCATCAACAATTGGCTTGTAAAGAAAAATTCCATCTTCTACTTCAATTTCTTCACAAATATCTGATTCATCTTGCCTTATATAATGTATACCTTCAAAAAGAATTAAACATATAAATAATTGGATTGTAAAAAAAATTTACATGTGAAAATAGTATAACTATTCTTAGTGATTATCTTCACATGTGAGTTAGACTTTTTTGCAATTGTAGCCTATAAAATCTAATACATTCTGATTTTTTTTCAATTGTGAAGAAAACTAAACAAAAGCTTATATAAAGTAATTTCATCAAAAGTTTTATTGTTAATTGATTATATTCACATTTGATGAAACTTTCATTTGCTAATTGATTATCTTCACATGTGATAAAAATATATTTACACTTATTTACGCTTATAAACTCGAAAATCCAATTCATTTTGATTTTCTTCACAAGCATAGAAAATTCAATGAAAGCTTAAATCGCCTAATTTCATAAAAAGTTCATCTGCCTAATGATTATCTTCAAATGTCCTGAAAATATAATTACACTTATTTACGCTTATTATCTCAAAAATTGCCTAATTTTATTAAAAAAATTTCTGCTAATTTATTATCTTTACATGTGAATATGAGATTAAACTATAATTTCTCTTATCAACAACTTAAGGTGTTTAAATAACTCAAATGCACCAATTAACTCAAGCAATAAAGCACAATACACAATTGCAGGCCTAGTTGTGTAAAACAGACCTTGGAGTTCAAAATATTCAACTAATAAGCCAATAAGCCTGTGCAAATAAATTCATTGGTACAAATTTAAAGGTGCTAATCACTTACTATCCTACTGAGATCTAAAATCCACCAAAAGTTAAGATTTCCAAACTAATTAATTATCATAAAAGTGGTATAGGATTTGGATGAAAATCTAACTGCTAAATTATGTTATTTTTAATCTAACTATTAAAATGATTATGTACCTATTTAACTTATCCTACTAACTGTTATTCCTAACTGATTTATGTTTTATTAAACTACCATGCAACCTATGTGACTAAATTAAACCAAACACAACTTCTAAATCAACTGTTACACCACCAAGTTTCTAACAACAAAACACCCCTTTAAGGTGACATTCTCAACTAAATCAAACTTAAATCAAATTCAAATCAAACCAAACTCAACCTAGATGCTGTTATAGAACAAAAATTCTCAGATGTTAAATTTAAAAACAAATCAGATCCAAAAATATAGACAAATTATGAAACAATAGCATAGTTATCAAATATAATATTGATTAAATAACAATTAAGCTATCACTAAACAAATAAATGATGCACTAAATAAGAAACAAACAACTTCTAATAGGTCTATAATAACAATACTCTACTGATGCAAATGGAAACTAAAATGGAAACTTAAAGACTAAATTAGAGTATATTCAAAACTCGTATAGCATTAAAATTATTTGTACTCCAAGTATTAAATCTTTATAAAGAGGGGGTTCACTAAACTTGCCTGTATTTATGACAGGCCAGTGGATTCCTTTTGGCTGCCAAACTCCCATGTCCAGAAACTATAATTACACTCTTTTAAGCTTATAATCTCAAAAATCCTATATATTCTGATTTTCTTCACAAGTGAAGAAAACTCAATGAAAGCTTAAATCGCCTAATTTCAGCAAAAGTTAATCCTCTTAATGATTATATTCACATGTGCTGAAACTATAATTACACTCTTTTAAGCTTATAATTTTAAAAATCCTATACATTCTGATTTTGTTCACAAGTGAAGAAAACTCAATGAAAGCTTAATTTGCCTAATTTCATCAAAAGTTCATCCGCTTAATGAATATCTTCACATGTGCTGAAACTATAATTACACTCTTTTATGATTATAACCTCAAAAATTCTATACATTCTGATTTCCTTCAAAAAGCAAATAAAACTAAACAAAAGCTTAAATCGCCTAATTTCAGCAAAAGTAAATCCTCTTAATGATTATATTCACATGTTGTGAAA
The DNA here is from genome assembly GCA_030686995.1 of Artemisia argyi. Taxonomy (NCBI): domain Eukaryota; kingdom Viridiplantae; phylum Streptophyta; class Magnoliopsida; order Asterales; family Asteraceae; genus Artemisia; species Artemisia argyi. Next base: position 155,168 of record JARVZY010010577.1, on the reverse strand, counting down.
CTATAATTACACTTTTTTATGGTTATAACATAAAAAATCCTATACATTCTGATTTTCTTCACAAGTGAAGAAAACTTAACAAAAGCTTAAATCGCCTAAATTCAGCAAAAGTTCATATGCTTAATGATTATCTTCACATGTGCTGAAACTATAATTACACTCTTTTAT